>SJJU01033453.1:0-10550 GCA_012932125.1 Conopomorpha cramerella | reverse complement strand
GATATAGATATTTACCTACTAACACAATGAACTGAGCTCTGTAAATAAACCCGGCCATTACTATCACCCATATAAATCTCTTTCGTTAATCAACTTTCATCCATTCTCTCCATATTATAATATTATAATATAACTGTTCAGGGTCCAAAAGTGTACATTAACTCTTTTCACAAAAAAAAACCCGTGGAGTATATCAATTTGCCGTTACAGAAGACGAATTTCATATTTTTGGAAAACATATCTGTTTGTCCGCGAATCACGTCAAAACGGCTGGACAGATTTTGATGAAATTTGGTGCCAAAAATAAGTGTATGTATCATATTCGTAAAATATTTCGCCTTAATTATTAAAACTGCCACCCGATGAAACTATTCCGCTCGGACGGAGTCGCGGGCACAGCTAGTATATAATAAAAATTTAAGAACTATTCTATGTTAGCAGGGGCGGTACGTCCATAGAAGCAAATAAGCTCTGCATACCCTGGCAAATTGACTAAAACAATTAGCGTAGTTAGGTATCTATAACCCATTTAGTCGTCACGTAGGTACTGTAAATTAGGCAATTTATCAATAACAGAATTTCGGTTAATTAAAATGTGTATCGAAAACACAAATTCGCTCTAGACCAATCAAAACACTAATCTCTCATTAATCTATTCTTCCGCGTGTCAACGAAAACAAATTCGTGCAATGTTGCCTCATCGTTCCATCGATAGGTAACACAAATTTCGCCTCAACCAATCAAAACATAGTATTTAGCGCATCAACGAAAACAAATTCATGGGACGTTGCCGCTTCGTTGTATCGTCTAGCCCGGGGAAGCTGCTAGACCTCAAGCTTCCTATTTTTTCTCTTTCTCTGTATACATCCCTTTCACCTCGGTCTATTAGCGCGGAGCGTTACTATGAAAAATATGGAGAAACTTATGCCACAGCGTAAGCGCAGCTTCTTCCGCGTTTTTTCATACATTATTGGAATAATAAGGGCTAGAATGCTTTGACAGTGCGAAATTATGTGCGACAGAGAAAGAGTGTGTGTCGTATGTGTGAGCGAGCGAGAGAGGTGCCGGCCATGTTGACATATTGCAAGTATTGTTTATTTATATTGGAGTATGCATTGTTTTAGGTTACCGATGTACGTTAATTCGCGCCTTTATTTTATAGAATAATTAAATTAGACAAAAATGGAGACTAATGTGTGAAAGTGATGTGTGTAAAAGTGTTTGTTTACAAATGTGGTTCGATTCTCTGAACTAAATATGAGTGAAAAGTGCAGAGTCGCGGACGAATTTCGCCGGGATTGTTTTTACCTACTCATAGGAGACAGCTTACTCTGATGAAAATTTCACGGCCCGCCACTGTATGTTAGTTAAAAATAATCACTGAATTTTATCTTTAAAATTAATGATTAATCTCCTACAAAAATCTATTATCCGTACATGATACAAAGTGTTAAATTGTTCGTCAAATAACCACTTCCTCAGTTTAACTAATCTTTTTTTTTTTTTTTAATCACTATGAACAAGCGTTTGACCACCATCCTGCCTGATGTTAGCAGCGATGTGGTCTACGATGGAGCACACTTGTTCATTAGGTACCTATTCACCCCAGTGACTTGGAAGACCTTCAGACTGTACTGCGCAGGAAACACAGACTCCGGCAAGTCGTTCCACATCCTGGCGGTTCGCACTATGAAAGTGGAACGCAAACCGTTTGGTTCGCGTTAAAATGGCAAATCCACCTGGTATGGATGACGTTTTGCCTTCTCCTTGGTGTCCTATTGTTAAAAACGCGATGGGCTATTTAGGTTATGCAACTCCGCAGCACACTCACCGAATGGCACCCGATAGAAGACAGATAGGCTCGACAACTTTGCGGCGATGGCGAATATTTCATTATTCATAATCAGTGAAAATATGAATTATATAAATCTTTGTGTCTGTGGTCCTAGTTGGTACTTGACTTGTAACCGGGAGGTCCCGGTTCGAGTCCGGCTACTGGACGTGTACCAATGGGACTCTTTTTCAGAGCCTATGTACGCAACGCAACGCTCGTACGTGGAAGGACAACATCGTGATGAAACCCGCACACCACAAGGTGTGTGAACCCTATAACGGTGATGGGCTCCCCCCCTGTCACGTTGGGTTAAATACGCTTGGTGAACCGTGGGTATTTGCTTTAGCAAGTGCCTCTGCCTACCCCTCTTTTGGGATTAAAGGCATGAAGTGTATTTTTTTTTTTTTTTTTAATTTATCTTTAAAATTAATGATTAATCTCCTACAAAAATCTATTATCCGTACATGATACAAAGTGTTAAATTGTTCGTCAAATAACCACTTCCTCAGTTTAACTAATCAGTGAAAAATATGAATTAGTATAATCTTTGTGTGTCTGTGGTCCAGTTGGTCGGATACTTGACTTGTAACCGGGAGGTTCGAGTCCGGCTATTGGACGTGTACCAATGGGACTCTTTTTCAGAGCCTATGTACGCAACGCAACGCTCGTACGGTGAAGGACAACATCGTGATGAAACCCGCACACCACAAGGTGTGTGAACCCTATAACGGCGATGGGCTCACTCCCTGTCCCGTTGGATTAAATACGCTTCGTGAACCGTGGGTACTTGCTTTAGCAAGTGCCTCTGCCTACCCCTCTTTGGCATTAAAGGCGTGAAGTGTATTTATTATTTTTATTTATTTTTTATAATCTTTTAGTGTAATCACACAGCTTTGTGCTATGCTACTGTATATCTGTATGTTATAGCATTTATTAAGATGAAAAATAAACGCTTGGACTTTGACTTTGACAGAAAAACAACTTGGGTGTCTATAAGCCCTACACAAAGCTTTGAGTGACATATAGGCACTGCATGTTTTTGTAGGCACGCTGGTTACTAGGTCGGGTCCGTTGGTGTAGTGGTCAGCATGTCTGCCTCTATTCCGTAGGGTCGTGGGTTCGATTCCCATCGCTGACAGGTGCTTAGGTGATGAGCCTTTCAGTACTTGTCGGACGTGTCTGGGTGTTTTATTTATATATATGTTTGGGTGTTTTATTTATATATATGTGGTGTTTTATTATACATAATTCCCCATGCCTGTATCAAAGACTTATCACCACATTTTGAATAAATTAAGAATGAATTCAATTTTGGTAAAATATATTCTTGATTGCAATCTTCTAAAATGTGATCAAGTACATTACACTTTTGATGTGTGTAGTATATTGTATGTACGTATTTATATTTTCCATCGTAAAGTTGTGTCTAATGCTGGCACTGCTGGACACCTTGTGCGTTACTCCCCGGACACTGGCTGAAAATCAGCATCGAGGCGTATGCCGCGGCAACATGCTGAGCCAGCTACCTTTTCTGTATGTGTCTTTTGTTTGTATTCTGATTTTATTTATTTTTTTTCATTTTGTATGATTTTATTTATGCCGTGTGCGGCGTGAACAGATATTTTTTCTTTCATATTTCTAACAGTTTTCTGGAATGGAGGCCACGTCTCGGCAAAGGGAGTGTAGGACGCCCACAGGTTGGGTGGATTTGTGTAAGATGGCTGGCAGAAGCTGGATGCGAGAAGCTGAAAACATATCACAGTGGCGTGCAATTGGAGAGGCCTATGTCCAGCAGTGGACGAATATAAACTGATGATGATGACAGTCGCTATCCACGTATAAGTTACAACGCTGATACAGTACAAGTGAATCCTAAAACTCGCTCGAATAAATCATGATGAGATTCACAAAAAGCAAAAAGCCGGTTGAGTAAAAATACATTTCAGGCTCTCCTTCCATATAAAGAGGCTCCATAATCCATTCGTGAGTAATTGTTGGAACATTTCCCCCTTTGTTCGTGTACATCCCGGCACACTCGTGTAACAATGATGACGTGTACAAATTGATATAAACACATTTGCTACAAGCGACACTGAGCAATATTTTTCCTTGTAAAATATTATATAGGTAGGTACTTGCCTACCCAAGAAAGGATATTGTTGTATATAGATTAAGAGATAAGTATAGATGGGAAATTTTATTTTATTGGTTCCTTTTTGGGATTGAAGTAATTTTCATGTAAACTAATAATTATTACGATAGCAATCAATTGAACGGGACCACCTCTGGCTCTCTTGCCGTTTGGAGGTCGCCACTCGAAGGCGACACGCGATACTGAAATTATTCGATGCTCCTCTTCGAATTGTGTGCTCTTCTATCCATCTCCATCTCCTCATGGCGCCGAACCGTCGAGAGTGAACTGCGTGCAGCAGGAGTTGGAGCGAGGCCAAGAGCGTTGCTGAGGACGGGAAGGCGTGATGTGATCTTGTCAAGGCCCTCTGCACCTCTGGGGTGCCATAGGAACACAACAATCAATATATCAGTGGCGTGCACACCATACCTATAGGCAAAAAGACACTGCCTACCTTAGTATTTTGGTGTCCCGACCTAATAATAGAGTTATTGCTAGATCTTTTTTGTTACACTTACGAAAGGCTAACGAAGTCCCTGTGTTTTGTGGGTGAGATATTTTGTAAAGACAAGTTACCTATACAAAGGTGTGTCAATCCTTGGAAATTACTGCCTACCTTGTCGTAAAACCCAGTGCACGCCACTGCTATATATGTATAGTTTAAAACAATCCTCCCAAAACGCCTCCCGTCTCTATTCTATTTTTCTTCCCGTCTATCTGTTCCTATGTTGTATGCTTAGATCTTTAAAATTATGCTATTGATTTTGATGCGGTTTTTTTTAGTAAATAGAGTGATTTTAGAGGAAGGTTTATATGGCCAGAAGACAGCTAATCAATCGATCGGTTCAGTCAGTCAACTGCATCTACCACAAACGTCACCTCAGCTGGAGCCCTCATCTACAATGGAACCTAGTCAAGTGCCAGCGTATAAAAGTGAACATTTTTCACTGCCACAAGCAACCGCCCCTGAGTTTCCGACTATAAATAAGTACTAGGTGATTCAATAAAGCACGGATTCACAGAGACAGGGACCTACAGTCTGTTAAATAAAGTGCATTTCAAGGAATAGCAATTGGCTTTTTGCCGTGCGGAATATTATAAAGAGTGTAAAAGGACCTCCAGCAATGGTCTTAGAAAAGTTGTTGGGTTCGTCAATATGAACAACTTTTATTATGGCGACAATGTGGGGAAATGAAAAAAAAATCCAATCCATCACAGTATTATCCCCCGAGGCAAAATGATTTCAATTTTGTATGGAGATGAAATAAAATCTTTGCCTTTCCCCGCATTCTTGCCGTAATAAAAGTTGTTCAAATTGACGAGCCCATCAACGTTTTTAAGACCATTACTCAGGGGTCCTACCTACCTCCTACCTACTATGCATGCATCTAAAAGAACCCTGATGCTGTGGTCTTAGTGACGTTAGGGTCGTCAATATGAAAAACTGTTACTATCGCGACAATACTTTTTAGACAATAGACATACCTATTCTGTATGGGGATGGATACCATTGCTCGGTGTTCAATTGCACGCAGTAGTACTTATGTATCATAATATAAAGTGGATCATTTTACGAAATTAATTCATTTATTTTACACCTCAGATTAAATTTGAAATATTTTAAGAAAAAAAAACCGACCATTACCTACTGGTCTTTCGATTTTTAAAGTTTTCCTCCACGGGTCTGCTATCGTCAAAACCTGACTTCCTTGTAATGATATATCTTTATTCCAACCAAAAAGAAAATAATCATCAAAATCGTTTCATAAAGGACGAAGTTATCGGCGAACAAACATTAAAAAACATTAAATACGGTCGAATAGGGAAAGACTTCTTTTTTCAAATCTCTTAAAAATAAAGCACATGATTAATATCGGATTAATGAAATTTTAGATGAGGAAAATTCTATTTCTATCAAGATCCATTAAACTGGAAACGTTATTTGTTCATTTCATTTAGACATGAGAATGATATTACGTTTTCCATTTCCCTCTCGTTATTTGACATGGGAATTTCATAAGTTCGCAATAAATTTGTTTGACAATTTATTGAATCACTAAGAAGATGACGCTACGCGATTTCATCTGTCTAATGTGGTGGATCAGTATCCGACGTGACACTACCAATTCCAGACGTGCTCGTCTCGAGCATGATTGTCTACATAGTATCTGACAAATTGACCGTGAGAACCTCCCCCAATGTTTTCCGTAATTGTGGGGGAAATGCCAATAATCGCCACGGTTAGCTGGCGGGTTGGCGATCGCAGTGGTGTTGTGATTTAACTCAGAGAGAGCGCTGCTGCCCGTCCTCTGGAGAGTTCCCTCGGTCGCCTCTACGACGCCCACGACGGGAAAAGTTGGGCTGGAGTGGTGACACATGTATTCTATTCTCCCTCACCACACGGCTTGTGGATAGACTAAAAAAAAAATTACCTTTGATTTTGTGGCCTATCCTCAAACTAAAAACAACTAGACTTGTGATCCGAAACTGACGTCTTACTTCTTATCTTACTAATATTATAAATGGGAATGTGAGTTTGAGTAGAGTTTGTTTGTTCCGCTTTCACGCCGTAACTACTGAACCGATTGCTTTGAAATTTTGCAGACGTATAGTTAGAACATTTTTTAATGAAACGCGCACAGACATTATAACTCAATATTATAAACGTCGAGTAAAATAACAAAGGTAAGCTCGAGCTTGTCTTTGGTTATATTCGCGCCTATATACCCGGTGAACAATATTGAGGTATAGTTAGAAATCCGGTTTAAATAATAGGGTTCACGAGAGAAAAGAAAAATATTCATTTATACCACAATATAACCGAAGTCCACGCAGGCGAAGCCGCGGGCGGAAAGCTAGTTTAGGTATAAGTCGAGAAAAAGATATGATAATCACTAAGAATGGCTGTTCCCATACCAATGCACTGACAAAAACAAATAAACGTCTCTGGTCCAGTTGGTCGGATACTTGACTTGTAACCGGGAGGTCGCGGGTTCGAGTCCGGCTACTGTACGTGTACCAATGGGACTCTTTTTCAGAGCCGTACGCAACGCAACGCTCGTACGGTGAAGGACAACATCGTGATGAAACCCGCACACCACAAGGTGTGTGAATCCTAAAACGGCGATGGGCTCACCCCCTGTATATTTTTTTTAAAAACAAATAGTAAATGTCACTGAGTGTACCAATATTTTAGGCGCTCATAAGTAACCACGACTTGTGGCAACACAGGGATCATCTAGGATAGTGCTTATACAAGGTCAAATTAAAAATAGTAGAACTCCAAAAAGTCACTCGGCCCATGACACACCTTTGCCCAAGCAACCCTATGTCAAAAATAAAAAAGAAACTCAGTAATATAGGATGGCAATCAGCTGATCGGTAAGTTTCTATGAAAAGGTGATTTTTTATTTAAGTTTTAGTTAGCTTTTTTGGAGAAAGTTGATATCGCGGACTTTCTCTAGTTTCGTCAGCGTTATTGGTTTAACATTGTATATTAAGCAGAACTTCCATAGCCGGCTTAAGAATTTGTTTGTTTGTTTGTATCGAATATGCTCCGAAACTACTGGGCCGATTTGTAAAATTCCTTCGCCGTTGGGTAGCTACACTTTTCCCTGTGAACATAGGCTATATTTTATCCCGATATTTCCACGGGAACGAAAATAAAAACGTGTGTAACACCACGCGGTATAGCTAGTATGGAGTAAAGGACTAAGATAATTATCATAAAGAGGGTAGTTACAAATAAATGAATACACTGCTCTCTGTTGACAAGTGGTGTCGCCCGATGCCGACGCGGCACGCGCATACTAAGCTCGTCTAGGTATTCAGAGAATAACTATTATTTTCATAACATAAAAAAATACAATTATAAATAACAATAGTGGCGTAGTGTTAAAACATAAAGATATTTACATAGGTGAGTAATGTGTTGTTTTGCGAGTTCGTGTTGTATCTGTGTAAGTGTAAAGATGGTAAACATTTTTGAGTTTAAAGGCAAATAATTAGAACAGTAATAATTTTAAACAAAAAACCGATTAACTAAAAAACTAGACTGGCTAACCTCTAAGTCTAGTTTTATTTTTGTTGGTAAGAAGATTCTTAAAATTACACACATGAAAAGTGTCTAGGGATCAAGAACATTTTTAGCTCTAAAAAAAATTTTTTTTTAATCACTATGATTTATTATTTATTTAAATCAAATCTAATCTTCTGAATTGGTCTCCTACCTAATTCCCCACGCCTGTATCAATGACTTATCACCACATATTGAACAAATTATGAATGAAATCAGTTTTTGTAAAAAATATTCTTGATTGCAATCTTCTAAAATGTACTTGATCGTCAGACACTTTTGATGTGCGTATTTTCTCATAGCATTAATTTCAAGTAACCTACAGTAGTGCAATTCTCGTATTTTTGCTCGATCACAATTTCGTTTTGGTTTAGCTTACGCTCGAGTTTAGTCGAGTTCAAAAATGACCAGAATACCGTTTGTTTGAGAAGAGTAATTTTAGTTTGTTTGTTTACGAGAACACGCTTTGACGATTCCGAGCCGTTTGACGTGCTATTGAAATTCGATTGTAACAAGAGAATGATAGTAACAAGAGATTTTGGACGAAGTTGGAACTTTTTTAGTATCGACGAAAATACGAGAATTGCACTACTGTACTATGCTACCGAGGCAGATCATGTCTTTGTCATAAAGTTTGCATGAATAAGCACCCCTTGTGAGGATGCAGGGAATCCCGGAACACCCTTACAACGAAAATTTGTGCTTCCCAATATGTTGAATGGATTTTGCGTACAATGCTCGCTCTGCAAATCCGATTATTATTGAAGCGTGAAGTGTGACAGTGTTGTATTGCGAACGCTACCGTTGTACGGTTTAAATCGGTTGCTGGAATTAGGCGTTTGGTACAGGGCTTATTTAAATTCAAGCTGTGCGATGTTGTGTAAGTTACACTGGTTTCGGAATTACGAGCGCTGTCGATGTTTTTTTGTTGGAGCGAAATATTTGTAGTTAAGCATGTACGGTCGGCCAAGAAAATGGTTTATCAGTTTCGATGACACTTTCTGTGTCACTAAAACATCAATAAGGGTTGAGTTGGCATATTGTAACAAGTGAACAATGAACCTTAATGTTCAATGACATTCATATGAGTTTCAACCTTAGGGTGGTAGAGTAGATTCTTTGCCGACTGTAGCTATCTACTATCTACGTAAATACAGTGTCAGCGTAGAAAATATACGATTTCCACTTCACGCCTTTTAATCTCAAAGCGGGATAGGTAGAGGCACTTGCTAGGCAAATGTCCACAGCTAACCCAACGAGACAGTGGGTGAACTCATCGCCGTTATAGGATTCACACACCTTATGGTGTGCTGGTTTCATCAGGTTGTTTTCATTCACCGTATGTGGTCTGAAAAAGAGTCCCGTTGGTTCACGTCGTGCACCGGTCTCGAACCAGCGACGTCCACACAACTCGATTCAAGTATCCGACCACTTGACCAGAGACGTTTTTACACCTCCGGAAATAACCATTTCAAGTCTACTGTTTCTATAGACCTTAAATATATGTATTTTTTTACAACAACACATACATTGCCTTCATGCCATGTTAAGTAGCTAAAGCACTTGTGCTATGGAAATCAGACAACGAGATATATTTAATTTTATATATTTTTATTTTATTTAAATATATACTTATATAAATAAAACACCCAGACACATCCAACAAGTGCTTAAAAGCTCACCACCTAAGCACCTGTCAGCGGTGGGAATCGAACCCACGACCCTACGGAGCGAGTAACGGGCCCGTCAAACCTTAATGTGACCATAATTCATATGGAGTCAATGTCTCCGCTATAACGCTGAGTCAAATACGATCGTATTAGGCATTTGCTTAGCATTTAATGTGCAGAGGCACAGAATGACTTATTGCATTTTATATAGTGCACGTATAAGCTGTATTCAATTCATGCTTTAGTAATGAACTGAGGCGTTTGTTGTAGGAGTATGAGTATGCATTTACCAGCTGACTCGACAAACGTTGTTTTGCCAATATACATTATTAACAGTGTTTCCCTGCTATTATATGTGTCTATTATACATATAAAACTTCCTTCAGAATCACTTTATCTACTAAAGAAAACCGTATAAAAATCCGTTGCGTAGTTTTAAAGATTTAAGCATGCATACGGACAGACAGCGGGAGGTGACTTTGTTTTATACTAGGTAGTGATAATGGTGGTCCTTTATTAATACTCCATCTAGAAACTGATTATAATTAAAAAATAACACCTTTTAAAAATCAATAAAATACACACAATACAGGAAGTTTTGATTCAGGAAATACTGCTATTAAAATTTAATGTAAAAGTCTGTTTCAAGGAAGGCACATAGCATGCCCTTTATTGGGTGTTAAGAGTACAGATCGTATCAGAAAACTTGATTATTGGGGACTGAGATACCTACGTCCGTGGGAAAAACCCTGCTTCGACACCCCACACG
Source organism: Conopomorpha cramerella (assembly GCA_012932125.1). Classification (NCBI taxonomy): domain Eukaryota; kingdom Metazoa; phylum Arthropoda; class Insecta; order Lepidoptera; family Gracillariidae; genus Conopomorpha; species Conopomorpha cramerella. The sequence continues at coordinate 71 of SJJU01033453.1, read as the reverse complement.
TGGTCCCCGGGTGGTGCAAACCAGGTATCATTCTGGTGGGAGGCTTCGGCCGCGGCTAGTTACCACCCACC
>SJJU01033387.1:0-10525 GCA_012932125.1 Conopomorpha cramerella | reverse complement strand
TTATATGTGAACATCTATCATTGGCATTTATATTGTTAACTTTGTAACTAGTTTTAAGAGAAAGCTGTTGATGTTCCACTTGAAGTAAATAAATAATAAATAAATAAATAATAATAAGTGTTGTGTGTTTAGCAGCTCAAGTGATAAGATCGTATTTCAATTATTTTGCGAGGGTAAGCTGCTTAGCCGTATGGTGACGGCGAATGGAATAGATACATGTGTCACCACCCCAGCTCAACGTTTCCCGTCGTGGGTGTCATAAGAGGCGACCGAGGGAACTCCAGAGCACGGGCACCAGCGCTCACTGTGAGTTAAACCACAACACCACTGCGATCGCCAACCCGCCTGCCAAGCGTGGCGATTATTAGAATTTCTCCCCAAATTATCCTGGAAATAATTAGGGGAGGCCCTCGTCCAGCAGTGGACTTCATTTGGCTGATATTGATAAAGTGATTAGTATTCCCTGCACGCAAATCTGCGCTCGTCTTATGCCCTTCCTTTGCCTCTTTACTCAAGCAAAAACTTCGTAATTCTGGTTGCGTTATTCGTCAGCCAATTCTCTATCAAGTCGACAACTCCTTTAACTTATCCACTTTTATACCCATTAACTTTTTGGTCTTGCCCGTTTCGATTCCTGTTGATCTGGTGTTGATTAATATACCTAAGGGTAATACCCTAAGGTCGGTTTTGCACCGGGAGCTACATCCGGTCGCCAAACCGGGTCAACCTACCAGTTGCGCTTGTGTAAAATATGTCAATCACTTGGTTCATCTTCATTGCAGGCAGGTATTTGTTCTCTCGGAAAAGTAATTTCTCAGTATCTATAAAGAAAAAATACATGTTGGTAAGTCAAGGATTTCCGCAGCGTCCTACCTGCGTTCTGAAATATATTTTATAGAGTTTGACAGTTTGTCTTTGGAATATATTGATAAAGTACCCATTTAAAAAAGTCGGTAGTTGCTCCTGTAGTGCTGTTCTAACTGTACCTGTACTTTCACCCAGCAAGAAACACAAGTACCTACCTACGACTTTACACATTTAGAAAAATAAGTACCAAGTTCTGTCATCATCTGCCTGTCAGCTCACTGACATCCGCTGCCGGACATAGACCTTTCTAGGCATGTCGTGACAATAAATCTTGTGCCTTCCATCTCCGATGTGGAGCCGCTCACTGCTGTCTTTATGATATCGTTGTCAGAACACCTTTTCGGGGTCTACCCATGCTGCGATTTCCCACTCGTGGCCGCCACTCAACGACTTCGAATCGACAACTCCATCGACCATCGTTCCTACGAGCTTTGTGCCATCCCCACTGCCCAATTTCTGCGATCTTCTAAATTTCTACGACGTTTAGAATTATATCATACGGTTAAAATGAGGAATTTTCTTTAAAAAAAATAACAAAAGAGCGAGACCGAAGATGAACTCATAGAATAAAGTCTGAGTATGAAGTAGTTGCATTTCTTTCGTTTTCAACTATCTTTGACAGATTGATTTTTTTCCTCTCCTCATTAGATCTAGTACTCACTCTCACTCAGTCATCTCTGCCCACTGACATTCAGTGCTGAATATGTATGTATTTTTAAACATACTTTGTTAGGTATATATATAACTACATAGCAGTGTCGAAGCTACCTAATAAGCCGATTCTCATCGGCTTACCTTCGAACTTAAATTTACAGATGTTTAGGTAGGTACCTAGTACCAACTTACCTAAAAAGGTACCTACTTAAACATCCGGATGCGGAACATTTGGTAACTAGGTAAGTTTTTCGGCTTACCTTCCGAAAAATTCGTAGCTTCGCCACTGCTACATAGGTACATAAGATTCAAACAATATAATAATACTACTTGCTGTGATATAGCAAGTTCAGCACAAAAGTACGCTAGTATCGTTTCTACATACGTTTGCAATTCTCGCCCAAATCCAGACGTACTTTGTAGTAAGGAGTGCCAATTGCTTCAACATTTTCCTTAAACTTGATCCTCTTTTCGTGAGGGCTCGCTGTTGGTTGCGAGGACCGCGTCGGCGGTGTCACAGTGTAGCCAAAAGACGTGCCTAATAAAAAAATACTCATAATTGAGCTAAGTAACATATTGCTACGTCCGATAGAACGCGCTAGTTTCCAGTTTATGGCTAGAATGGATTACACTATTTGAAGATAGGTACCCACTTATTAGATGTATACTGTATCTAGATCATTAGTATTGGGTATCCCATTGTTCGTCAGTCAACATGCAAGCGTATTTATGTACCTATGTTTCTGACTACAAGTTAACAGTAGATAATATGCCATGATTTCATCACAATGTACAGCGTGGCAAAAAAGAGTAGAAATTAAATATGGCAAGAATTTCTATGAAAAGCTGTCAATGTCGGACGTTTCTCCATAGAGTGTTGCTATTTAATTTCTACTCTTTTTTGTCTAGGTGTATTATTTTATGTGGAACTTTACTATACCATCGCTATATGCACAGAATGGTTTTTATTACAACGGTAGTTAATGATCCTCAACTATGTCTTCCTGTCTTTGGCCTACTTTGGCCACCGTCGGTGGACCCGCGGGTCTGATTCAGATCGTCGGATAAACATGTTGGAGGTCTACTTACGCTGCGCTTTCCGCTGCAGTTACCCTGGAGGTCAGTAAGTTAACACGATAATGCGTTTATGTAAATGTATGTTCGGTGTGTAACTGTTGGTGGTCCTAATGAAATAATAAATAAATGATGATATCTTCATACCTATGTATTTTGATAACTCACCACTTACCAAGACCTAAGCCAAAAAACTGTCGTAGTGGATACGCCGAACAGCGAACTAAGACTGGAGATTATACGATCCTCTTCTTCTTCTTAGCGTGAATTCCTGAAACTGAAAAAACTGCCCATGAAAGCTTCTGGTGTCCGTGTTCCGACACTTTCTTTTCCAATTTGCGCGTTTGATTTGGGCCTGTTGCTAGCTTGTCGTCCTGTACGACATCGACATCAAGTCACCGCTTTTCGGAGATTATACGAGCTGACAAGGCCAAATCGGCCTAATTAAGGGTCTACTGTCATATACCTACTCGTACTTTATCTTCTGGGTAGGTACAACGGTAAATTCGACAGTCCCCATGATTTGTTGCAACTTTTCCCGAGGAATCTTAATATAAAAAAAAATAAAAAAGTTGTGTACCTCTTCATACAATGGAGCAATCAGCTGTTCTGTGGTATTTTTTTTTTTCGTTTTCGACATGGTGTTCCATGATGAAAGTTGATTGGATTTATCTAGTTTCGCTAACCTTGTTGAATTTAACGTTGTATACCATTGCAAATAGGGGAAAAACCAAGACAGGAATGAAATAATCAAAACCATATATTGTCAACAGTTTCCTCATGAAAAAATTGCGACTGTCCACGTATTTGATCTCTTTAACCTTTGTCGTTACGTTCGCGTGTATGTAAGAGATGTAAGGAAATCATTATGTATACATTCGTACTGGTCCTTATTGCTTTCATTATGATATATAGCTCATTTACTGCAACCACGCGATATTTCACAATATTTTGTCACTGTGAAAATAATCCTTAGTAATAAGATTGTTATTTCAACAGTCTCACATTTTGAGATATCGCATTGTTACAGTAAATGAGCGATATGTATGTAGGTACCAAAAGACAGCTATTTTTTTGCTATCTAAGATATAAATCTTGTGAAGGTTGAAGTAGGCTCAGACTGCATTTTATGGACTAGGTGCAGTCAAGGATTTCTACCGGAAAACTTCAGCTTAAAATGTTTGGTTTATCCATTTTCCTGTGAGTATGGAAGTTCTCCTGTGAAAATATTGATAGTCCCGATATTTTTGAGAAGTCGTCTCTCTAGGTATAGGTATTTTTTGACATAATCTAGAGGCAAAACATCCCTCCTTGAGGGCCAGGGCAGCATGGGTCCACCCTTGGATGTAGTGGCTCAGGTCGTTTCGGGGGTGGGAGCAATAAAGCGCGAGTTGTCACCGTGGGGTTTTAGTGAGTGTGAGTACCACATAACCCTGCCGTTGTCCCCTTCAGCGGTAGGGTATCCATATCGGCATATCGGCTTTCCCCATAGTAAAAAAGGGGCAAAAAACCTTTACATTAGGTCCTTACCTTATCGACAAAGTTACTTATAGGTACGTCTTTGCAGGCCATCAGTTTGAGGCAAAATGCTCGAGCTTTCTTTTGTTATTTTACTCGAGGTTTCGACACAGTTGCATGCGCCATGGTCACGAGCGGACTGGAGTGCGGCGGTTGCGACGTTCGATGATAATCCGCAACTACCCTAAAAGAGTCACTGTTTCGGCACAGTGTTGAAAAGATAACATCGGCTATACAAAAAGGACTCTTGATACTTCTGTGCGTCGCGTTGCTGAGAAAACAGTGTCAAAGTATTCATGTTAATGTTTTTGCAGTACATCCGTTATCTTCTTATGCTTCGGGGGAACGGGTATGTGGCAGCTAATGGTAGTCATCATGTCAGCTATTTGACCTCCACTCCTCGAATATAGAGCTCCCTCAGATGTTTCCAGAGAGACCGATCTAATGCAACCTGAATTCATCGGCCCGTAGGATCTCTGTCCATTTTGCGTGTGAACATGAGTCTGAACATGATGTAGTAGAAGGCCATCGATATCCGATATGAACTTAATTTTAGAGCTAGAAACCTATCATCCTTGAATTCACTCTTAGCTTCACTCTAAGCTCAGAAACTTAGGATGGAGATGACCTACAAGCATCATGTGTGTGCTTCAAAAAGTACTATTTAGGGTCTATCTTATTAAGATATCTACCTTAGCATCTGCAGCGCACGGAAGAGTTTTGTTACGCTTTTTAAAACCTGTTTTACAACAATAATAGGCACCTATTTACATTGTTATTCCATTGTAAAGAGGTTTGAAAAAAAAAAGATTTCCTCCTCATTAACTTGCTAGGTGGTGAATTTTGTAGTCTGGTCGTACGATATATAAGGTAGACGTGACATTTTTTTCATAATATTTTGCGTGGTTAAATTGGTTATTATGTCATTTCTATTTCGTACTGATTGTGCTTTGTTTACATTTGTCACACGTTCACGTTTACATGTTACACGTTCAGCAGTATTCTTATATCAATCTCCAACGATCTTTTTTTTAGATATCCAACAACGCAGCGGCGTAAATCTCTCTGTAAACGATCCAATTATTTTAAACTTTTTGTCCATTTACAACTTCGTTTCACGTGTTTGTCTAATATCTAAACTCTTAAAAGACCTTGAAGCACGTTTGTCAAGCAAAGGTCGTTTAAAGGATGCTTCACATGGGGTGAACATTAGAGGTCAGGCATTTTTTCCACTTATCGTGAGAGTGTTTGGTTGATTGTGTTATGGAAAACTACGCACATATATTGGTGAAACCCTTGTCATCAACGTCAGACAGTACGGAAGAAGTGTGGTCCATTTTCTGGGGTGACCGTTACAAACCTTTTAAATTCATCATAAGTTATAGTATATATTTTAGTTCGACCAATTAGGATATATATATTCTCTACGAATCTGCGAAGACCACAGAGACGGAGAAATCTATATATTCTTGTTATTCCTAAATATATACATATTTGTTATATGTATGTATATGTGGACGATGCTGGGAACACTCGCGGAGACCTAACGCTACACCAAAACAGTAATGATTCCCAGCACCGTCCACATATTTTAGTTGTTTTCAATAAGAACTCTTGTTTCGGTCTGATATGACATTTATTGACAAATTCTTAAATCTATATTTACAAATCATAAAAAGAACACTATATACAGTATATCTATCGGGCTTTTGGTATAACAAACACTAAACATTTCACTGACTACAAAACCTGAAGTTTTATGACAAATTTTACCTGAGATTGTTCTAACTTCTTTATCTTGCGAAGATCTACAGACCGGACAGACAGAGGAGATTTTATAGGTTTCATTTGATATTTACATCGTGCTTATTATATGCATGTGAGTCACGCCACTTATTAGCATAAATGGCAAACATCGTAAACCCTAGAGTACAACTATTCAATATCACGGTGCTTTTGCACCTTTACTAGCTAAGTTCAGTATGAAATATACCGCCGTATTCATGAAAAGTTAATACAATGCATACTTCACGCCTTTTAATCCCAAAGCGGGGTAGGCAGAGCCACTTGCTAAGCAAATGCCCACAGTTCACTAAACATATTTAACCCAACATGACAGGTGGTGAGCCCACAGTGACAGTGATGAATTAATCAGTCAGGACTTTGGATCTTTATATATACATATTGTTGTAATTCTTAGGTGTCTAAGACTTATGTAATACGTAGGCTGAACTGAAAGTTTTGCGTATCTTTAAGAAAAACAGTTGCAAACAACATTTTTTAAAATACTTTTTCGAAGTATTCTCCCTTACATTTTAAACACTTTTTCATGCGACTGAACCATTTATCAAAACATGAGGACCACTCGTCTGATGCCATGTTTTGCACATGCTCATTAAAGGCCACTACTGCCTCTGGTTTCGTCTCCTGTGACATTGTCATAAACAGCATTAGAATGTCCGTGGTCTTATTGAACCAACATTTTTCGTCACCAATCGACACGAGCCCGTTTCTGCTCTGGAGTCAGTTCATGAGGGATCCAGCGACAACAAAGTTTTCTAACTTTTAATTCTTGGTGTAAAATCTTTTGAATCTGACTCATACCGATCCCAAGAAGTCCACGAATCGTTTCATAGGTGATACATCGATTTTCTTCTACTAACTGCTTCACAGTGCCAACGTTTTCGTCGGTAGTAGCTGTTGTAGGCCGACCTTCACGAACTTCGTCATTCCGAGAAACCCGTCCACGTCCAAATTCAGCGTACCATCGCCTTACAGTGCTTAAACGAGGTGCTTCCTTCTCAAAAGCATTTTGAAGACGAACAGCAGAATCTTGCGGAGAAAGATCACTTTTAAAATCGTAAAAAATCATAACTCTGAAATCTTTTCGCGTTAGATCCAATGTCACTGTCGATGCAAACTTTAATGTGTCATAAAAACAAAATTAAATGACAGATGATTAGCCGCCAATTTTTTTCTTTTTGCAATCAAGAATAAAGTGTGTTTAAAAAATTATACGATCAGAAATTCAAACACTTACGAAACTTCAGAAGTGCAAAACTAAGGCAAAATACCCAATAAAACAACTCGCTATTTACAGCAATCAGTATGGTGTGGCATTAGCCTTTTTTTGCGTACCAATTGGTGGTATCTTTTATTATCTACGCTACACAACAACCTCACTTACTTACCATACGTTTCCACTTATAAGTACTTCTGATATCACTAGGTACCTTTTTTTCTCTTGAGGAGGAATTCCGTTATTGATACCCAGCCGCCCAGGGGAGTGATTGGGATATGTATGGCCTGAAGGCCGCTGCTGCCTGTGTGACTTCGATCTCCAGATTTCCAAGACATGTCAAACTTGTTTTCTTATGCATGTTTTTCCAGTGCCCTACTACCCTACGGTGTAGGAAAACATCAACAGGTGTGATCAAACGTGCATAACATGTGGTATTAGAACCCTATAATTGGCCATAGAGTTATTAACATCACGTTAAATATGAAAAGTAAACCCTCTGCCTGCCCCGCTTTGCTGCCTTTGGATTAATGGCGTGTTGAGTAACTCTTGTACACGTTGTATTTTCATTCAATCAATAGGTACACTTCATGCCTTTTAATCCCAAAGCGGGGTAGGCAGAGGCACTTGCTAAAGCAAATTCCCAAAGTGACAGCGGGTGAGACCATCGCCGTTATAGGGTTCACACACCTTGTGGTGTGCGGGTTTCATTACGACGTTATCTTTCACCGTACAAGCGTTGCGTTGCGTACATAGCCCCTGAAAAAGAGTCCAATTGGTGCACGTCCAGTAGCCGAACTCGAACCCGCGACCTCCCTCTTCCAACTCAAATATCCGACCAATTGGACCACAAACGCTTAAGCACGTTGTATTACTTACTGTTCATTCGTGCAACAAAGGTTCTTAATGAATCTTAATCACGTTACAAGACTTTATTAAATAGGTAGTACTATACTGCGCGTAATAGTACCCCGAGCAATAGTCTTAGAAACATTGTTGGAGTCGTCATTACCAACAACTTTCACTATGGCAATAATGCGGGGACATGAAAAACAAATTCCATCCCCATACAGTCATCTCCGGAGGCAAAAAAATGTCTACCATTACTCGGGGTCCTTTTTAACCCCCGACGCAAAAAGACGGAGTGTTATAAGTTTGACGTGTGTATCTGTGTGTCGTAGCTCCTAAACGAATGGCCAGATTTTGATTTAGTTTCTTTTATTTGAAAGGTTAGCTATATTTGATCGATATCTGTTCACCCACACAAAAGTTATGGGGGTTGAAAGTGGGGAAGAAAAAATTTACTTGAATAAATATGACCAAGTGAGGTATCAAATGAAAAAGCACGGCACGTATATTTAGAATCTGTTTATTAAATGTTTTTTTTTGATAATTTGTTCAAAAGTTATGAAGTTTGAAAGGGGAGAAAAAGTTTACTTTATACAAATATGTTCAAGTGGGGTATCAAATGAAAGGGCTCGACACGAACATTTAAAACCAGGGTTTTTTTTTAATTTGCAATTTTCGATATAATTTTACACTATCTGTATAGAGCGGGGCCAGTGGCACGAGCACAAAACTCTGCTGTAGTTCCGGCAAGTTAATCTAATGTGGTGTGGATACTTAAAGTGGTTTTTGAATAAATTAAGTTTAGAGTTAATACCCATGACCAAGCAAATAATGTTGCTATGTTATCGTGATGTCAGCGATTTTAAAATGTTATAATCAGAAAGTTAAAATTTCATAGTTGTTTTATTAATTCGAAGGTCGAAAACCACTTGGTTATGCGACGTTAAATTAAAACCTTTGGACGACTGAATAACTTCCTTGAGCTTTGCCAATATTTTCAATTTGACGTTGTGTACTGATTATAACTGAAAAAGTCAAAGTTTTTCTTTGTATTGTTCTCAACATTTGCATACACTACTAATGATATATCTGATGTAGGTGTCTCTTCTATGACAGCGTTGCTTCAACTTTTTACCCCCACGTACCGTTGTATAAGGTCTCAAACGATCGCCTACCCGTAACTCTAAATAAAATAAACTAACTGTAGAAGAAAATATGTTTTGTTTTTAACACAATGAACGAGCGTTTCACCACCATCCTGTCTGATGTTAGCAGCGATGTGGTCTACGATGGAGCACACTTGTTCATTAGGTACCTATTCACCCGCGACTTGAAGACCTTCAGACTGTACTGCGCAGGAAACACAGACTCCGGCAATTGCGCGCCTTCTTGTGGATCGGTCACGTTGGACAACCAATCAGCAACCATTACGTAAATCTTTTCGCGAACCCCCTAGCGTCTAAAGGGAAACCCGCTCTATTAGATACGAAAGGGATTATAGGGCGATGGCCCATTTATTAGGTCCGTCTCGAAGTGACCTAGAAGGCACTCTACACCACATTAGAGCCTTTGGACGTGTGATACATATACTAGCTGTCCCCGTCAAACATCTGTTTTGCCATAATATGTTGCCTTTGTACCCCGTGTATTGGGAGAAATACAACTGGTAGATGCATAAAAAATAAATAGTAGCCGATTCTCAGACCTACTGAATGCGCATATAAAATAAAAGCCGTTTCGGAGGAGTACGGTAACTAACATTGTGACATGGAACTTTTATATATTAGATGACGTGTTATGTACAGTCATTAAGTTGTATACTATGTTATTCGTTCAAAGTTAAATGTATTAAATAAATTGTTACCCCCAAGTCCAAGTTATAATTGTTTTATCCAATAGGAGACAGCCTTGTTAGCAAGTTGATAACTCTCGAAAAACACACACACTCAGTGATACAGCTTTAAGCTCCTTTTATCACGGTAGAACGCATTTCAAATGAAAGATTGTTTGTTCACCACACTTTGTCTCTCTCCAGTGATCAGAAGATAGGTACTTTATAACCTGCATTTAGAACATTGGCAATTTTAGCCCCCGACACGAAAAGAGGGGTGTTATAATTTATAGGGATTGAAAGTGGAGATTAAAAATTGTACATCTGCTTGCACGCCCGTATTCAGAATGCAGACTGGGTCTGTTTCGGTTGGTTTAAAACCCTATCCAGGAGAAGGTATCTACGCTTTAGAAACGCATTTCTTAGATAGAATCGTTCTGTACTTATTAGGTGCATTTAGAAAATTTACTACAGATTGTCCCGTCTTACGAGGCGTCCTAAAAGGGGCCCCAGGGTCTAGTTTCTATCATAAAAGGGGTTCTTGTTGGGAGGAAGGTGAAATTTTTCCACAGCTCTCAAGGGCTGGTCTCTCGGTGGTCGGGACCTAAGGAATGTCATCTGGAGCCAAGCGCACAACGCGCAGCTCTCGAAGGTGCGACGGTATTTCACACCGGAACAGTTGCTCACATTGTATCAAGCACAAGTTCGATCGT
>SJJU01033378.1:0-13207 GCA_012932125.1 Conopomorpha cramerella | reverse complement strand
AGTTGTTCATATTGACGAGCCCAACAACGTTTCTAAGACCATCGCTCGGGGTCCTTTTACACTCTGTACTGTGTGTTCATTCCCCCGCATTGTCGCCATAGTACACGTTGTTCATATTGACGAGACCAACAACGTTTCTAAGACCATTGCTCGGACCATTGTCCTTTTACACACAGTATACTGTCATTCATTGTACACGAAAAACAGACCTTGAAGTGTTGTTTTGTTCAAGTCACATTAAATTATATAGAGGGTATTAGGGATACCAATTTCTTGCTATGCTGTATTTTAACAGACAGTTTTATTGCAATAGAAATTTTACTATGCCATCTTTTTTTCGATAGAAAATGGCATACGACATTAAGGTCGGGGCACACAGAGCCTTGTACAGAAATGCGGACTGGAAGCGAACGGCTCGGTAATGCGAACCTACTGCAAGGAAATAAAAAAATTTTTTTTTAATTAAAAACTGAAACATTGCACTTAGTGGAATAAAAAGCATAATGAAAATCATTTACGACACTTAAGCGCAAGAAGTCTTTTGTTGACGAAGCTTGTGCGGATATTTTTTTTTTGTACCCACGCATTTTAATTATATTGATGAAGTTGCGTTCCTGTGGCGTTTCAATGTTCTATCTCAATATTTAATTTGTTTCTGAATAATAAGTTTTAGAAGTTCCTTCACTTTATATTGACGAGAATAATTGACAAAAATATTATTTTCCAAATGTCAAGCACAGAACATTCGTATGATAATAATAATAGTAAATATTTTTCAACAACACACACATTTCCTTCATCCCATGTTAAGTAGCTGGAGCACTTGTGTTATGGATTTCAGACAACGAAATATACTTACTTAAATGTATATTTTTTTCTTTTAAACACATACTTATATAAATAAAACACCCAAACTCTTCCAACAAGTACTTAAAAGCTGATTACTTAAATATCCTGCCAGCCGTGAGAATCGAACCCACGACCCTACGTAATAGTGGCTGACCACTACACCAACGTGCCCGATGATTCGGTACATATTTAGCGCAACGTCAATTGGCGGGAAGAATTGTAATGTGTTGACGGGCCCGTTGGTGTAGTGGTCAGCAAGTCTGCCTCTGCTCCGTAGGGTCGTGGGTTCGATTCCCACCGCTGACAGGTGCTTGAGTGATGAGCTTTTAACATACTTGTTGGATGTGCCTGTGTGTTTTATTTATACTATAAGTATATATTTAAATGAAAAAAAAAATATATATGAGTAAGTATATCTCGTTGTCTGATTACCATAACACAAGTGCTTTAGCTACTTAACATGGGATGAAGGCAATGTGTGTTTTGTTGTAAAACACATTTGTGTATAGTACCTCTATACCCATCATTGTATTACTCTAGTGAGAAGTACACATTACTAGGTCGCTTTCTATATTCGATATGTCCATCCGATTAGCGGCCTAGTTAACATTTTTACATAGTAAATAAGTTTACGCATACACCTATCTCCCGATCACCGCACGCCCCCACATTCATAAGGCTAAAGAAGCCGTTGGCAGTTTACTGATGATACCCACATGCGTTAGAATAATCGAATAATCGCTCCCGTTCCAAGCTCAGTGTGCCCTTAACCTTAGTGTGCTCTCTCCTACCCCTATAGCAATGTGCTTCAAGAAATAAGTGACAATACACGAGAGAAATTATATTAATCGTGATGTAAAGGTGCATATTTATTGGTCTTTAATTTGTCCGAGACAAAAGTTATTCGATTAGTTTTTTTATGTTTACTGTGTTTTGAAAAACCTACTTAGTGATAGCTACGGAAACATAATTTCTAGAGCGTAAACAATGTAAACGAGCCACAGTATCCGGAACCTACGACAGAGATAACTCAATATTGTTCACCGGGTATATAGGCGCGAATATATATCAAAGACAAGCTTACTTCACTCGACCAGCTTAGTCCACTCGTGAAAACGTCGAGCAAATAACAAAGGTAGGCTCGAGCTTGTCTCTGATTATATTCGCGCCTATATACCCGGTGAAGAATACTGAATTATAACGTTTGTGCGCGTTTCATTAAAAAAATGTTCTACGACAGAAATCCCCCAATAACAACCCTATCGGCGAATGAAAATGCTCCTTAACCCATTAACGCCCATAGGAATACTTACTCTTCAATTGATTTTGACTTTTATTACCAAGTAATAGAGTTTAAAATAATTGGTCAGTCTCCGAGTACAGTGGGTGCTAATGGGTTTATAACCAATCACAACGCGTATATTGTACGTCTAAGTACGTGCGTGTTTCTTGAAGCGCGTGCTTTACCTTATGTCATGTACTAACACCCCGCACCACGGTGTCGTATCGCAGTGGTGTCGTCGCTGAGGCAACCGCCGAGACCTGGGTACGGGCTCGCCAACAGATCGCATACCTTCTCGTCGAGTACTGGCGTAAGTTTGCTTTGCAACGGGGAATGGAGACTCGCGAACTGAACGGCGCTAGTGTCGCTTGATCCGAAACGAGACGTTTGATTAATCGATTTATTACAATTGAAGTACTTAATGAACAAGTGTGCTGCATCGCAGTGGCGTGCATTGGCTTTTACGACAAGGTAGGCAGTAATCCCTAAGGATTGACACCTATGTATAGGTAACTTGTCTTGTCAACACAGGTACCTATCTACTCACCCACAAAACACAGGGCCTTCGTTAGCCTATGTCGTGAGTATAACAAAAGAGGATCTAGCAATAACCCTATTACTAGGTCGGGTAACCAAAATACTAAGATAGGCACTGTCTTTTTGCCTATATGATGTGCACGCCGCTGCTGCATCGTAGACCACATCGCTGCTTAACATCAGGCAGGATGGTGGTCAAATGCTTGTTCATTGTGTTTAAAAAAAAAAGTTAATTTGACAGATTGATTGATATGGATCCAGCGTGACAAGCGCCATCGTCATTCAGCTTCGCGTTTTTTTTCCCAGTTGGGGATTTTACGTGACGTCTGTTTGACAGATTATGCGTTCCTACTTCTGTCATTTGTGCCACCGGTCCTCGGAGAAATATTGACAGGAATAGGAACGAGTTTCTGTCAAATACACGTGATGGAAAATTGGCAAATTGTAATTATTGTTCCTGTACAGCGTCGCCTGTATATCGCAACTTGCCGATATTTTAATACGATTATTCAATGTCTTAAGCGTTTCAAAGAAAACCTTTTTCTTTTTTGTTGTAAACAATATTAGTAAAGTTTTTAATCTTTTCACCGCCAATCTACATATATCTTATATACTTATAAAAATCAAAGCCACTTTTCGTTGTCATTCCATAACTCCGGAACGGGTGGACCGATTTCGCTAATTCTTCCTTTGTTGTGCTTATTAATGATAGGGAGAAGGTTCTTATAAAAGAAAAAATTACATCCTGGATAAAGTTAAGACAGGACAACGTATGTCGAGTCCACTAGTGTTTTGTAAGTTAGACACATTAAATCAGACAAGTGAGTTTGAAGTTTATGATTATCGGCGCAGAATTCATAATTGTGAAAACAAAATTAATCTTTCGGCGGTTAAAAGGTTAATGTAAAAGAAGGAACAAATGAAACGTTTCATCGTAATAGGAGGTTTTCTGACTGGTGGTTTATATCAGTTCTAAAAAAATGTCAATAGATAAAAAGTAATTTGTTGTTGACAATTCTAAAATGAGTTTCTCCTTAAGATCATGTCTGATGAGCGCCATCTGTGAGATGTTTTGGAACTACTTTTGACATATTTGAAGCTATCAGAAAACCTCTTATTATATGAGCAAGTCGCGTTATACATGGGGTTAAACCAGGAACCTTGATGTTTTGTTGCAATAAATTAAAAAAAATATGCGAAAATGCCGAAAAATGTTTCTGTTTATGGTTTAACTGTTAATATTATTAATAATAAAACAAGAGCTAAGTTAATATGCATTAAATTTTTTAATGTCTATATAATGTTAACTTAGCATAATTCGTTGTTATTCAGTAACGTTTTGCTAGTCTCGCGCCATGTTTTAATTTCAATTTACTTGTATTTATTTGATTTAGTCATAAATTCCACTTTACACAACTATTAACTGAGAAAGCCCACAGGCATATTTTGAACACAATCTCTAGGCCGTGAGGCCGTGTGTGGTGACGGCGAATAGAATACATCTGTCACCATCCCAGCCCAACGTTTCCCGTAATGTTGGTCGTAAGAGGCTCTCGATGGAAGCTGCCATGGGCAGCAGCGCTTTCTGTGACCACAACACCACTGTGATCGACAACCCGCCTGCCAAGCGTAGCGATTATTGGCATTTCAACCCAAATGAAATCGTTGGAAGAGGCCCTCGTCCAGCAGTGGACGTTATGTAGCTGATGATGAATTGGGGGAGGCCCCAATGATTTTAATCATCATTTTGGGGGGGAAATGCCAATAATATCTACGCTTGACAGGCGGGTTGGAGATCGCAGTGGTGTTGTGGTTTATCTCACAGAGAACGCTGATGCACGTCCTCTAATGGGTTTCCTCGGTCGCCTCTTAAGATAAATTATTGTAACAACTTTTGACATGTAAATAAGAAAAGTTATCGAAAATAATAAAGAAAAATTTGACTTAAAAGAGGTTTTGAAAAAATTGTTGTCTGTAAAGTCAGTATAGGGACGGTAGTTTGACGTGACAATATCAAAAATTGCAGTACTAGTAGTAGTACACTCGCTTGCGGAACGGGACAGTGACGTCATTATTTCCGTGCACGCAGCCCGCCCGTAGTATCGAGTCATTAAACGTTGTCACGTTAAAAATTGGCGCTCTTTGGCTGAAGGTTATCAAAACGTTTGTAAATAATACTTAAAAAGTTTAGAATTAATGGGCGCTTGGGGAGTGGTATTTATAAATGAATAGTATTTAAAATTGCATCAAAAAAGTCTAACCTAACCTAACTAAACTACTGACAAATTTACTGATTTAGTCTTCTAATTGCCATTCTGATGATAACTTTGGCTTTTTAGGTGTGCAAGTTAGTAATTTTGATGTACAGTTTATTATTTTCCTTCATAAATGCATCCAACACTTTCTCGGTCAATCAACAAGGTATATCCCATATGTTCTAGAGGACACGTTTCTCTCTCCCACTTTTCCTACGGAAGGAAAAGGACGAACAAACAACCGGCTGTTCAATAACGTCTAGATTCATAGAACAAATGGGAATTATCCGTCCAAAAAGACACAATTGTAGTACTAGAAAGTGTTAATGCATTTCTATAACTAAATATTTAAACGCATTAATTATTATAAGCTATGAACCAAGTAAGTGATAAACATCTGATTTTAGAGCTTTTCTATACTGAAAACAGAAACATTACTTTGCCACTAACGCCATCTATCTATAACTTGTACAAACATTTTGCCCTTGGACTGTGAAACATGCTTTTCTTGAGCTCCTTAATTTATTCTTAGTTCTGTGGTAAAACACACATTAGTAAAGTATTATTATAATGACAACAGCCCTCCACTCTCATCGAAGGCTTTAACCGTCAACCGACTTAAAAAAGAGTATATACAGTATTTTTTATGTTTGTTACCTCAAAACTTTTGACTGCGTGAACCGATTTGGACGATTCTTTTTTTAAATCTGTTGAGCCGTTTTGTTGCTCCATTTAAATTTGGTTTCTTTCCGACAATGGGATCCACGAGAAAACCACAGATGTGTTAAATGGGCTATTATCTTTGACGTTATTCTGACAGATTTTTGGGATAAGGACTGTCATTACTGTCAAAAACTTTGGAAAGTATGACAGTTCTCAGCCTTAAAATCTGTCAGAAAAACGTCAATGAAAAATCTCCATTTTGATGTTTGAAGTCGGTTCAGTTTTCTTAAAAGTTATTCCATATTCATAAAGTTATCTATTTGTGATTTTCATTTGCAACTATTTACAAATGTTGTACGTCATTTATGTGAAATGTAGATGGCGCTAGTGGCAAAGTTAGTGTTTGCATTTTTTTTCTTTTTAATTTTTGCTTGCATCTTGGTGTAGGCGCTGTACATATGTGTAAATATATGTTCTTTCTACTGCAGGGTGACTTCACGTTTAGCGGTATGGGCGACAAAACACACAGCACAGACTTTAGCAGCGGCAAATCAGATAGTAAGTTAAATCGATCTATACCTCTAAATTTCATTTTTTTTTTTTAACACTAAGTTATATGGACGAACTGTAAGAGATTTTCTTTTGGATGAATTCTAGACATGGCTTAAATTTTGTTTGTAGAAAATTAATTATGAAGATATTAAATTTTCAAGCATTTTATTAAATTATAGGTATAATACTAATAATATATATTATAAATATCGCACCTAAGGAGCAATAACGTCACTCATGCATTTTTAGGCGTAATTGCCTGATGTAGCTCTATACTTGGTGCGGTACTTTCACTTGCATGGTATTCTCCAGGTATACAGGTACTTTTCTTTAGTAGAGAAAAACTGTTTCATATTATAGGTTTTTTAATTTTGAAACTTCTTAAAATCTTCTACTGCAAAATGACATCTGCTACAGAAGTGACGTTATAGCACCATAGGTGCGATATGTTAGATACGTGTCAAATATGTTTTTTTTTGTGCAGTGGAAACTTTCGTTTAGGGGGAAATACTTATAATGCTGTATATTTTAGTATGTAATAATGTATATTTCCTATCAGTTCTTTAAAGTGTTTTGTCGTTTCAAGCAGTGAAAACGGATCTTTGCAGTAAGTAAAGACTGTCGCAGCGCGTTCGGTAACTTTATTTTGCAAAATGGTTCATATTCATACTTGTTTAGATTCACAACTCTCGCTCCACGCTTTGCTGCGTACAACTTTACATACAGGGTGTTACGTAATGGTCCTAGTGAAAAAAATGATACAAAAAAAAAACTTACCTGTCTATATTAAATGTTTAAAACGGGTATTATAGCGCGAAGATAAGCATCCAGTTCTTACCTTCGTTGTTTGCCCGACGTTTAGACACAGTTACATGTGTCGTAGCCGCGAGCTACCCGTTACCCATACCATAATACCCGTTTTAAACATTTAACATCATGTCAGTGCGCGTTTCCTTAAAAAATATTTACCTGTCTATATTCTGAAATAAAGAATAAGTGCAAGTTTCTGCTCGATTAACTTTTGTCTCGCTCTAACCGTGAACGTGTAAGAGACAAAAACTACTGGCCTAATACGTTACACCCTGTATCTCAATTCACATACTTCGCTGAGAAATCCTTAGGGTATTTACACCAACTCGCTGATATTTAACATAACAGACTAGTCGACCCGACAGACTTTGTACTGTCTTAACTATGAATATGAAATTAATATAACATCCAGGGAGGCCTAGGTCCAGCAGTGGATGTAATTATTTTTTCACAAGAACTTTCTGCTGTCATTAACAAGCACAACAAAGAAAGAATTAGCGAAATCGGTCCACCCGTTTCGGAGTTATGCGGTTACCGACACATTTTGGGATTCATTTTTATATTATAGATGACTAGATTTCCGTATGCTCATTCCTGGGAAGCCCATTTTTGACACAATGACTCACTTCAAACACCTGCTATGATATATTAAAGTATGTCAAAACAATGCATTTTATTTATTTTCAACATCATGTTTCATAAAGACATTTACAGCATAAGACCTACACATATTTAAAAAGAAAAAGTGAAAAGTGCAAGTTATTTTTTCAAAGAAGCCAGTTTGATTCCCGAGCTGAGTACAGTTCTTTTTTCAAATAAAGTATGAATGCAGTTGTTCTTTTTATCAAAATCGGTGAGATGGTACCTAAGAACAAATCTTCATATGTCTTATAGTTTCAGACTTTCCCATACTGACCGATTTGAATGAGCCACCCTGTATAGCCGATGGAAAATATCAAAGTATATAATTTTATAGGTCCGTTATTGATCGATAAATATGTGCTTGGATATATTGTTTCTTAGAAATTTTCATGACTAAGCAGTAACGTATACAAATTATATCAGAAATAATACGTAATATTTATTTAATAAGAATCGACAATACAGAAAAATGGGCTTCAGGCTACAGTGCGCGGTTACTAAGAATTAAAGACTATGAATGATTTTTTAATGAAATATTCTACACCGATATTTCTCATAGCTTTCATTATTAAGCTTGTCCAGAGAAAAACGCACACTTAGACAGTGTTAGCTTGAAATGTAATCTAATGTTGAAAAAACAAATTAAAAGCTTTTTATAACACACATTGCAAAGCTGCGCATAAAGCTCACGCAGTTACCAAGTTAGCTTTGGAACAAGCCTCTGTGACCAACGTCCAATGGTGAAGTCTAGCATAATTTTCTTTCATCTAGTAAAAGATGGAATGAGATAGCACGAAAGTTTAGACAATGACAAAAAATAAACCATCTTTTGTAGCTTTAAGTAAGGACTATTATATTTTTAATTTTTGTGATGTCACTGACAGCTGAGCTTTTATAATCTATTTAAGTTATTCTTAATTTGTATGTTGTAATTAATTTGTCGTATTAAATATGTATTTTTTTTTCATTCCAGTTTCTGCCGGATCCATCACAGATGTAGATAGGAGTGCTGTGGTAAGAATCTTACTAATATTATAAATGGGAAAGTGAGTTTGTCTGTTTGTTTGTTTGTTCCGCTTTCACGCCGTAACTTCTGAACCGATTGCTTTGAAATTTTGCAGACGTATAGTTGGAAGTCCGGTTTAAATAATAGGGTTCTTTTTATCCCGGAAAAAATTGATATTCCCGAGGGAAAACAAAAATATTCCTTTATACGGCAATATAACCGAAATCCACGCGAGCGAAGCCGCGGGCGGAAAGCTAGTATAATAATAATTTAAAAAAAAAAACATGGCTAGGTATAGGTAGGTGGCGCGACTGGTACCCACAAAATGCAGCGTTGTATAAACTGCTGTACTTTTTTTTTTATTAGCAGAGCAGTATTCCATACACGATCGAACTTGTGCTTGATACAGTGTGAGCAACTGTTCCGGTGTGAAATACCGTCGCACCTTCGAGAGGATGCCCAGCTTCTTGGCTGTAGCCTCAATATAGGAGCCAAAGTTGAGGTTGGAGGTTAGCGTCATGCCTAAAAGCTCCAGCCGATTGGCTATAGGCTGGGGTACATCCTGTAAAGTGCGAGCCAGACTGAATGGGCTCCTTTTTGCTGAGAAAAGACAAGCCTGGGTCTTAAGCGCATTGAACCTGACCAGATTGGCCTCGCCCCAAGATGCGACTTCACTAAGGGACAGGTTCAAACGCTCAACCAAGTTACTTAGGTTTTTTTATTAATCACTATGAACAATCGTTTCATCACCATCCTGCCTGATGTTAAGCAGCGATGTGGTCTACGATGGAGCACACTTGTTCGGTAGGTATAGTCGCGGAAAGCACTTTGTATAAATAAATTTTATTTCATTTCATTTCACTTGAAGACCTTCAGACTGTACTGCGCAGGAAACACAGACTCCGGCAAGTCGTTCCACATCCTGGCGGTACGCACTATGAAAGTGGACGCAAACCGTTTGGTTCGGTTAAATGGTAAATCCAAGTAAATGAAAATGAAATGAAATGAAATAAATTTATTTATATAAAGCACATTACACTAAGCACGAAATAGTATACAGAATTGAGGTACCGAGTCCTATCTTATACATAAAATAATTATTAAAAAAAACATGGATACGTTTAGCGGCGAAGCTAGAAGCTAAGCCGGTAGTGAAAAATAGGCACTTAACCAATGCTTATTTAGATTTTTTATTTGTTTTACTTATTTGAGCTATAATAAGTCCCTACGCTACTTAATTTCCTTGAAAATATTTGTTAATATGCCTGGCATATGTAGGCTTGTTTTGTACTACCGGCTTACCCCCTAGCTTCTAGCTACTAACCCTATCCATGTTTTTTAAAATAATTATTTTATGTATAAGATAGGACTCGGTACCTCAATTCTGTATACCTACTGTTTCGTGCTCAGTGCAATGTGCTTTGTATAAATAAATTTACGATTTATGAGTGTACGACATAGTACACTATGAGTATTCTCTCCGCCCACGCAAAACAAAAAAAAAAAAACAAAAAAAAAAGGTATCCACAATGTGCAGCGTTGTATAAACTTAGGTAAATCCCTCCAGACAACAACGGACGGCGTGCCGCTGATACCGTCGTACAGCGTGCGCGGCGTGTCGGCGCTCGGCGCTCGGCACGGCGGCGGCGGCGGCGGCGGAGTGCGGCGCTCGCTGCCCAACATGACCACCACGGCGCTGCTGAACGAGCCCGCCAAGCTCTATCCGTACCATCTACTGCTGATATCCAACTACAGGCTGCCGCCGGACGTCGACAGGCTCAATTTGGAAGTGAGTTTGTTGCTAACTGTACCCACTGTGATTAGTCATCATCATTATTCTCAATTCTCAATTGTTTATTGCGTTCTAAAATGGTACTCTTAGGTGGTAAATTAATGGTTAGTGCAATTACATTGTAGATCCTGATCATCCTGATCATCAGCCCATACTTGTCCATTGCTGGATATAGGCCGCTCCAATTGCACGCCACTGTGATCTGTTTTCGGCTTCTCGCGTCCAGCTTCTGCCAGCCATCTTGCGTATATCATCAGTCCACCTTGCCTGAGGGCGTCCTATACTCGGTTTGCCGTGACGCGGTCTCCATGAGAGAACTCGTTTTCCCCAACGGTCATCGATTCTACGGCAAATATGGCCGGCCCACTGCCACTTCAGCTTGCTAAAACGATGAGCTATGTCGATGACTTTGGTTCTCTGTCGGACCACTTCATTTCTAATTCGATCCTTCAGAGAAACGCCAAGCATAGCCCCTATGATTAGTCGAAATCGACTATTCATAGTGGGCGTCAGCTAAGAAGCAAATTCTGACACATTGATAAATTCGTGAACAAATTTTTTGAATGTTTGTGACTGATCAAAAATCTTAACTGTTTTATATAAATATATTGACTTGGTTATCTCACTAAATAATTTAATTTAAACGTGTTTTCATACGATGGCCGAGTCAATATATTTATATAAAACTATTAACAACTTAATGCTTCTAGTTCGGATACTAGATAATGAATAGAATGAACGAATGATTTTTTATTATTTTATTGTTAAATTACAATGGAAAGTCGTCCCAGAAGGACATATGTTGACCAGATTGGTGATGTCCTGGCCGAAGGTGGCGTGAAAAGTACTCGAAACCGGAGGTCATGTAGGTATGAAAAGATGTATGAATGTAGATGAAGCGAAAGGGGTATGTCAGGACCGTGACAAATGGATCTGTAGTCTCTGCCTACCCCTCTGGGAGACAGGCGTGAAGTGTATGTATGTATGTACAATGGAAAGGTTACAAAAGGCAACATTACCGCTCAGAGCGACGCCTTCCAGGTAACCTAACCTAGCTAAATTTTTCGGATGTATTCTGTTCGTCACTATTTCTTCCTTCAACAGCCAGCGCCATCTGTTGTACAGTGCCAACAATAACATTTCGCATTGCAACTTTCAGCGCCACCTGTCGGACGCGGAGTTCGAGGCGATACTTCAGATAACACGCCAGGACTTCTACCGCCTGCCGCAGTGGCGTAGGAACGAATTAAAACGCCGCGCTAGATTGTTCTAAGTACCTTATTTATGTGAAAATATTTACCTACTTATACCGCTTGGTAGATTTTATAATATACTTGAGAGTGTTCTTATATTCTGCCTCACTAATTAAATAGTTAATCTTTTGGTGTATGGCTTAAGCGTTTTGTTTTTACACCTGTCTCCCGGAGGGGTAGGCAGAGACTACCCCTTTTGTTTCAACAACATTGACTTTACTTTTATTCAAGAGTCAAGAACGGAAGAAATACAAAAGTGGGGAAAAACTACATTGAATTTTCAGCAACAACAAAAAAATCTTGTGTTGGACTGTATAAATTGATACACTGTCAAGTATATTGTAAATTCTTATTAATTGTATACAAAAGTTTTAATAAATTCTTTATTCGGTGGTAGTGGCAGCAAAATATTCGTCTAGCGTCAGTACTACAGTTATCTGGTTAATTTAAAATGTACCCTATTTCATTGTGCTTAAAATCTAAAATCTAGCATCGGTCAAAAACGTTGCAAAATTAAACTGGACCTTCTTTTATAGAAATAAGGGTATAATTTTGAATTAACCGCATTACTGATCAGCAGGCCTAGCACGAGCCTCAAGAAAGACATGACATAGAACAAATACGCGCTCTGATTGGCTGTTATGTCACGCTTTGTGCGACTCGGCTAGTTTCAACAAATCGCAGCGGGTTATATGTCTTGTCACTTATTTCTTGGAGCGCTGTGCTAGGGGGGCAGGCTAGACTGCTATGTCAATGTATTCTATTGAAATTTGAACTCTCAGTGAGGTGTATGTTAAGTTCAAATTAGCGGGATACGTGTCAAGCTGTCAAAAAAAATACATTATTCAAAGTACACAGCTGCTTTTGTTAAGTGAAGTGTGCTAAGTAGTGATTTTGTCGTTTGGTCGCCTGCCACTTCTATCTAAAGATGTTTTAGCGGAAAAATATATTCTATAATTTACTGTGGTATTTGTATGAACATTGTCATTATTATTCAGATCCCTGAATAATATACACCATCCAAGCCCTACCTTCCTCTCTCTGTACGGGCCATTCTCTGGAGACGTGCGCGTCTACTTGCTGTGTGCCTCTTTTCAACGCACACGTTTTCTTGACTCCATACAAATTATCTTTGTCCATCCCTGTTTTGTTGCCAACTCGCCCCCTTCTGGGGCATGACGACCACAATTAATTAATTAATGATAATTAAATAATACAACGTTAATAATAATAAAACAACGTTTCTAAGACAATTGCTCGGGGTCGTTATACAGGCATTATTTCATTTTTCATATTATTTCCACGGTAAATTGTAGGTTATTTTTTTTGTGCTAAAACTTTTATTAGCAATCTATTACCGCTTTTATTGTGTAGTTACCGTAGGTACAGTGAGAAATAATTTAAATAAAATAAAGTTATTTTGTCGATTAAAAAATTTATTGTCAGATAAACAGAAAAAAAAATAATGTTGCACTTATTTTTCTCGACTAAAATGACTTTATTATTTGAGAAAAAAAGCACTCGTACCCGCGGTTTTAATTATGAATAAATTATTTAATATAAATA
>SJJU01033374.1:0-11859 GCA_012932125.1 Conopomorpha cramerella | reverse complement strand
GTTAAAAAATATTGACGTGAATTATTGTCTATTACTTCAACCGAATTTGCTCTCTTTCTTACTAACAAAGTTTGTGAACGCAAGAAAGAGATGAATGTAGTTTTGTCTACTCTATCGAAATGACAAATAAAACAAAAATTGCTCGAAATGACTTATGCTTCATTAGAATTAAGGCGACGATAATGAAATGGCATGGCAATGGTGCCTGGGTGAAGGTAGGAAACGTTGAATATAAAAAGAATGCTTCTGCGTGCTCTGTTCCCGTTTCACCACGCGGAATGATATTATCGTGTGGTCAAACTACTCAAGACAGTATTTCCTTGTATAATAGTCTACTTGAGGAGTTTAGAATCAAAACGTATTGCTTTGCTTCCCCTAAGGGTTTTTGTACATTTTCAAATATATATCTTCACTACCATGTACTATTTATTTAATTGTTTTTGAGAAATTATAGATTTCACTATTTGTTTTGTAGGGAATGGATTATTTATGTTTTTCTTCTGAAAGGGCCTACGAGTAGAATAATTTCCTCTTTTTTCATCAAATTTAGTTACACCTTTATTAATACGTTTTGATCTTAACCTCCTCACTTAGTAAAGCAGTGACCTAAAACATGAATTGAGCACGATCTATTACCACACAGGTGTGACTTTTTCCCTAATCTATTCTACTACAAATTGGACAAGTTGTACTTCAAACCCCTGTTCACTGACTACTGACATAGTAGAGCTTCCTTTCAAAATCTGAAGTTGTTCCTCGAATCTTAGTGTACCTACATCAGAATAGCGGGCAAGCAATTTTTATAGATTTTTGTTCATTAATTCCTGCCTGCTTTAAAACTTTTTTTACCTTTCGTAGAAATCTGTGTAAAGAAGGGTACCTTTACACAGTAGAATAGGTACATGCGTCACCACCTCAGCCCAACTTTTCCCGTCGTGGGGGTCGTAAGTCGCAACCGGACGCACTCTCCAGAGGACGAGCAGCAGCGCTCTCTGCGAGATAAACCACATCACCACTGCGATCGCCAAGCCGCCTGCCAAGCGTGGCGACTATTGCCATTCAAATGATCATGGAAGTCATTGGGGAAGAATTAATTAGTTTTAAATAAAAAATAATCGAATTCAGCCAGTACTAGTCGCCCGCCTGTACCTACGATTTTTGACATGACAACGTTGAATAACTCGATACTACGGGCTGCATGCACGAAAAAGATGACGTCATTGTCCCGTTCCGCAAGTGAGTGTACTACTATTGCATTGTTTCACGATGCCACGTCAAACTACTGTCCGTAAACCGACTTTGCCAACTTCTAACCTTTTTTTAAGTTCCCCTCAATTTATCGGGTTTGCCATCATGAAACCCTGACTTCCTTATCATGGGACCATCTTGGAAATATATTATTTCCAACAACAAAAAATCTAAATCAAAATCGTTTCATAAACGATGCGAACAAACACCAAAAAGCAAGCGAGTCGCTTAAAAATAAAATACATCTTTATCCAGTACCGACGTGAATCAAAGGCCAGTTATTTTTATTTAAAAAAAAAATACAGCGCCATTAATCATACAAATATCAATAGGTAGGTACTTAAATAAGTAGGTAGTACACTTCTTCCCATGAATCAAAAAACAGCTCACTAATAAAGATAATTATGCTTGACACATTATTATATAATTTATTCAGATCAGACTTAAAAAGGATACGCGCTTACAGCAGAACGATAAATGTACATGTCAATTCTGAATTTTCTTTGCCGTTTTTCTGACATATTTTCGGCCGGGGAAGTGTCATTACTGTCAAACTTTGTTTGGAAAGTATGACAGTAATGACAGTTCTCCGCCCAAAAATTACTGTCAGAAAAACGTCGAAGAAATGTCCCCATTTTTCATTTTCGATATCTAAGCCACGGTTCCGTACAATGTTAAATTTAGAGAGAGAGAGAAACAAAAGCACTGTGTGCTGACACTTGGGAGATAGAATCAAAGCCTGGTTCCAACAGATGAAACCATCCGTTTGCGTATTACACGTAGGTGGATGAAACGTAAAAAATGTACTCATTCTAGGATTAACTGTTTTTTTTTCAATACGTTACATGTACAACTGACAAACTACTCTGTGTAATCCCTTTTTATACCCATGGCTCTATCCAATGGCACTACGAAGTATGTTTTGCAAGGTCCGCTCAATTCAAAAATATGTCCGCTCAATTCATAACTTAAAAGAAAAAAGAACCGACTCTAACCATCAAAAATGTGGCATATTTGTGGTTTTCTCTCATGGATCCCATTATAGGAACTGAACCAAATTTAAATGGGAACAAACGGGAGGCATCAGTTTTCAAATTCAATCCAAACCGATTCAGCCAGTCCGAAGTTTTCAACAATAGAACCTGTTCCTTTTTCAACTCAGTTAAATACACAATTACCTTTCAAGTCTTTTTTCAAAGTTTTTAAATCAGAAAACTTAATTATTATGAACCTAAATTGATTTTAATAGTGCCGTCGAATAGGTACTGCCATAGGGAATAAACTTAAGCTCCAGAAGTGCTGCGTTCAAACAGATCCTTTACTATACTGAGTGTAAAGAGACCCCGAGCAATATGAAGAACTTTTACTACGGTGACAATGCGGGGAAATTTAAAAAAAAATACCATACAAAATCTCATCTTCTGAGGCAGAAAATCGCATTGTTATAAAAGTTGTTTATATTGACGAGCCCAACGTTTCTCATTCAGATCATTACTCGGGGTCCTTTTACACTCAGTACTTATTAGTTATCAATCATAATGTACCGTTTCCGGCGAGTATTAATATACCATTATGGATTGTTTCCATTATTGGAACCAGGCATGTCCAATTCGCCAAACGTTCTTAATTAATGTTTAAAACAATTCTATCCATAGACAGACAAAGAAGGCCATAGTTAGGCATATTTATCTCAAAGATTAATTATTTTTATTAATACCTTTGGAATCAATGCTGACTCATTCATTATACATTATCTGACAATAACTTATCAAAGCATTATACAAATTGTATGGTTGCACAGAGACAGGAGAAACAATAATATTTTATACAATTTACCATGCAACATATTCAGTTAATTTGTACAAAGGGGAAAGTCTCCATCTATGAGCATCCAATGAAAACAATCCTATAGGTAGAAGAAAAAATATATTATTTTATTCTATTACGAACATTCTCAAATAACTACCTACATAACATTATATTTCTATAGCTTTAGTAGATAGGTACATTATATACATTCATTTAAAATTATCATTTGTTTATTTTATTATAACACCCATGTACTCACAGTCAAGGACGACTGAAGAAACATTTATTTACGAATGACAGGCTTATCAATATTTAGAGGAACTGTCAAACTGTACAAAAATAATGATGACGCAAACACAAAGACTGTCTCTCTCCCACCAAAATGTACCTATGGATCCACACTGTCACTTCGCCTACCAATTCGACAGTTTGGGTCCGGAATTACTCTGCTACGCAGTAAGGGACAGAAAACATTTTCTCTTTCTCTTTCACTCATGCATGTTGTTCATATCGTTGCCTCCTTATATTCTAAACGTCAGTTATGGATTACAAGTCTAGTTGTTTTTGGTTCGAGTGACCAAAGCATTTAAGAAATGTTTTGCTCCAGGAGTCCTTGACTGCACCTACATAGTTATTTCTTTTTAATTCTTCCAAACCCACTCATAGTTAGTCAGACTCGAGCCGCAAACGGCTGGTCTATTGTAGCGACAGATATTTAATAGGTAATTCCTACAAGTATATACCTATTATTATATTTATTGATACAAATTGACAAATTATAGTGACCTACATTATTACAATTTACAACTAGTAGACGTGAAAGAACGGAATCGTTATATTTTCATAAATAGTATTCTATTTAACAGATATACAATAACTTTTGTACACAATTAATGTAGCACAGTGCAGTATTTTACTGACAGTATTTCTTTTTAGTTTTACATATTATTGTGCCTGCAAGACTCGAGTCTTGTGCTCAATCTACAATATAATACATCCAGATATGGTGCACTGAGAGTTACCCTATTTATTTCATAGTCACAAACATATGTAACATAATCAAAGATTTCTCTGCATACCTCTGTTTTGAAACTTTTGTCGAGTATTTTCTAAATATCCCGAATAGGTACACACGCACCTAAACGAAAGACAATTTAACACAAACAAGGGAGTGAGTTGGCTGTTTGTATATTGCTTAATCAAACACAACAATTATTGAATCCCGACGAACACCTACAGATAGGCAAGATGTTGCGCAACTGCATACAGATGGCGCTTCGTACGCTTGTCCTATAATAACCAATGAAATCGAGGCAATCTGTCACATGAATTTGTAGTGACAATTGTTTAGCCAATCGTACTGCATTGAGTCAAACTAAACATGTTGCATGAGCTTTCTTCTTCATTGGACTAAAAACAAAACAACTCCGAGAATGGTGATTAATGGCGTTCCTGTCATTTTCTTATATGCGAAGAATGGGAAATTCTTTGACGTTTTACCGAGAGATTTTCGGGCGGAGAACTGTCATTATTGTCAAACTTTGTTTGAAAAGTATAACAGTAATGACAGTTCTCCACCCGAAAATCTATCAGAAAAACGTCAAAGAATATTCCCTATTATGACTGCCCTCTTGTCTACTTAAAGCACCTGAGTGGTTAAGTCACGTTTAACTTGGGCCACAAAACAAAACGGCAAAACTTCATCCTCCTGCACCAATCGTATTGATGTTTGTTTATTTTAAAGAAAGAATTATTGCTCTAGGAACAAGTTGACGGTTCAAGTTATAGAGGTACATAAGGACATTTAAAGAGTTGATCTGAACTTTTGGATCAAAATTATTATTGGAATACATTAACAAACTGTTATTAAGTATCTATTTGAGTTTAGTTTAGGAAATTAGTACTACCAACTCAAATGTCTTTTAGCAATACAGTCACACGAATACGTAATATTTAGTTAAGGTTTCTTACACAGCAAAAAGCCACAACAAATCGTACATACGCAAAATTATTATCAACGGTGGATTTCAATGGCACTTCATACCGCGCTGTTACAGTACTTTAGTTATTCTGTCCGGATGTTAGACTAAAATGCACCTCATTTAGTAGTCCACAAAGTTAATATTCTATTGTCACTAGTTGTGCTGAATCGAAATGAACTTTATTTGATAGATAATTAGGGTTCATTTCATATGTAACGGACTGTAATAACTGACATACTGCCAATAAACGCTCCTTTCACAATTATTATAATCGAACACACACTTTTGTACCTCATAAATGCAAAACTGTTAAAAAAAACAAATGTGGAATGCAGTTTTTTTAAACATATTAGTTTCCGTTATATTTATTACACTTTAAGTCACGAATATTGTCAAATAACTGGCAATTAATAATCATAAATTTAACGACGTCTCCTGTCGGAATTATTGTATCTCAAGTAACAAATATTAATTTTATTTCTCTTCGAATCATTAATTTTCTAATAATAATAATAATAAAAATTGATACTGCTACATAATGCTCTCAATATAACGCTGTATAATTCAATACAATTTATTGCAACTCTCACTGTTTGTCCAACAAATTTAGGCAGTGTAACAATGTTTCCATTCTTACCTTACAATCTTAGGCATGTATTAATAGATGACACTCAAGTTCAAGGGCGGCCGTCAAATACAGTGTGAATCTTGAGATCTCACTCATCTACGAATACGAGCACACACTGGGAACAGTTGTTTGAATGCTCAAACGTGTCCCGCTAGATGGCGCTATATTCCAACACGAACTATTAACACGTAAACGGGCGTACATGCTCCATTTACAGCACTCAAATGTAACGTACAACAATCCGCTGTAGTTATACTAGCGTTCACTGGATAATACAAAGATAACATACAAAAAGCAGTCGTTCACTATTATGTAGCCGCGCATATACAATACATATCAGATCTATACATTTTCTCACAACACACACATTTTTTTTCTTCATAATCTCGGCGGTAAGAGGAGCATTTAGGTTAATTCTTCTTTTTTTCCTGACAGTCTATTTAACTTTATAACACATTTGGTGGTCAGCTCGATGACACCCTTCATTTATATTAAAATATAAACATTGTACTTCATTGCATGCACGCGTATCATATACATATATAAATCGACAATAAATCACTATACATTTACAAGATTCCCACTATCACCATAGTTTTATATATATTTAACCTTTTGACCGCCGGAAGACACTTGTCTAATGTGCCTGATTTATAAGACGTTGGCGGTTAAAAGGTTAATGACCTAAACATAAGACAATAGAGATTCGACATATAGATTCATTAGAACAACATTATGAACAGCGCATAATATTTAACGATGCTATCAAAAATAACTTTCGAGCAAATATAAAATAATAAAAGCACATCCATTTACTGTACTTTCAGCATTGTACATTACAAATTTAAAAATAAAATACTGAGCAATTTCCAATGAAAATGATCTAGCGAATTAAAATTATTAAAAAAAATATTGCTGGCAAAATTGCTTACGACGAGAAATGTATAAAAAGAGACGTACAAAATATAGAAATAAAAATGCACCAAATTAAAAACAACGAGAATACATAATAAATTAACTACCTACGTAAAAAAAAACGTAATATTGTAATATTCAAAACTACGAACTAACTGTTGACAAGATTTATCCACGTACAAACTAAGATAGGTAGTAAAAAAAATGATATATTAAACGATAAAATGCAATTTAAATTAGTACGCAGCGGCAAACAAGTAACGGGCACAAAACACACGCGAATGTACCAGCACGTACAGATAGTCATAAACAATATAGACATAAACGCGCTCGTAGTACAAAAATGTACCATAGACATTAAAACTCATTTCAAATCATAGACATCGGCGTCTAGATACCTCTGTGTAACGATACGGCCGGAGTCGACGATCGGCGTGAGTAGGTCGTCGGACGAGGGCACTTGTATCCTGATCCTGTTATCGGACGCCGCGCCGTTAGTGTAGAGGCCTAGTGTGGTTGGTTTGTTGTGTTCGTCGTAGCGCAACTTGTGCGGGCTGGCGGGGTGAAGGTGCGACGGGCTGGCGGCGAGGGGGTTGTACGACACGTGGATGCGCACCACGTCGTCGGACAGCGGGGAAGCGGAAGGCGGGTGGGGGGTCGCGCGGGGGGTCGAGTGTGCCGTGGAAGGTGCACGCTGGATGCTCATGCCGCATATGCCAGACCTGGAGTGCAGAGATTTATATGTAAGACAGCGAAGTTTGTGGCGTAACTTTAGCATAGCCCCTTGCTCCAACAGGTAAAACATAATTTGGATGAGAGAAGTGTTTAATTTGAAGGTGAAATTTTTCAAGATACTGTAACACGTTATTACACATAATAATCTTCACAGTTTAAATATTGGATTACCGAAAGCATACACTAGATGGCGTTCTATGCACGGCTGAATTTGCGCACGCGTTTGCAAATATATTTTATTAGACTTGTTAAACCACTATTGCGATCGTAGGATTTGTACGCTTTTGTGACAGGATACATTTTAACATAACAATATTACTGAACATCTTTTTTGACATGTATTCACAAATAAATGATTCGATTTGATCGCCAACCCGCCAGCCAAGCTTGGCGATTATTGGTATTTCCTCCCAAATAATAATTGGGGGAGTACTGGACGCAATGCGGATGATGGCATGATGATGATTTACCTGGCCGAGCCGTCGTCGCTGACGTCGCTGTGGGTGTCCAACGAATTGTCGGGCGCGTGGGACCTGCCGCTGCTGAACACGCTCAGGTCGGCGGTCGACGTGACACTGGTGTCGGCGAGCGAGCGCCGCGACCCCAGCGCCGATATCGAGTCGTCACACCTCCCCACCGTTGCTACACCGCTGTGCTCTGCCGACACAGAAATATGATCCTTATTAAACTTGACAATTGGTTGCGTTTTGCCTTGAAAGCTAATACTATTCTTACTCGGGGTTTAAATTACCTGTACTTGTAATGTGTATGGCAACGACCAACAGAAAACAAATTTAAACAAGCAAATGAAAATTAATAATCAGCAACAGAAAATTTTACATAAAAAAAATCTTACCTTACGCCAAAATTAAACTGTGCACACGTAACCACACTAACTCAGCAAGCCTTGATATGAACTCATGCAAGCAATTAAGCCACAACACCTACTAAAAAGTACGAATCTCTGCTCTTATCGGATCTTTTTTTATTAGATAAACATATTTACATTTACAATATTGCACTAAGACGAAATAATACTTCAATAGATGTTAAGCTTTTCGCTTGGGTCGTTTGCTTGCGCGGTGCTTGATATTCGTGGTGTTGAGGAGGTAGGAGTGCGGGGGTGTGGGGCGGGATCGTCCTGGACCAGAGGAGGGGGTGGACACGTCCACGCGCGCTAACGACGCTCGCAGCGGCACCCGACAACCAATCGCCTCTGCGGACGCAAATAACAACGTCACCGATAACCAATGAGCGTCGGGGACGGTACAAAATAAATATTAACTCAACAACTTGTTCCAACAGAACATCTATATTATTACCAATCAGCGAAGTACGATGGAGGTACATAATTAATGAGGCTATTTATTTACAATAGTAGATACTTACTTACAACAATTAAATAGGTACGCTATAAAGAATATCAATGAAAAAATAATAATAATGACATAATATGCATATTATTATTTGAACACAAACTAAAATAGATACTAGTAACTATTATTCGAATAATATGTAAAATGCAACAATGAATAACAAAAAAAAAATGGGATTATCGACACACAGTATGTGGACGTGGGTTTATGTGTAAACGAGGTAATAAAATAAGAGCAGAGATTCCATGTGTTAATAAACCGTTAGGTGCAAACTCAGTAGCTTAAAACTAGATGTTAATCACCCGGCTTTGGTATTCGAAATTGCCAAAAAAAAAGAGATAAGGCATCACCACTTCGCAATAAAACAGAACATTATCGTATCAACCAAGCTCAATCGAACACCAATGGCGCATGTTACGTGAAGCTATGTTAATTACAACATAAACCCACCTGCACATCCCACCGACACGCCAGTGGCGCCATCTGCATCGACATGTCTTACTTAACCGTAGAGTGCAAGCATCGTATATTATGTACAGTAATAAAAGTTACTTTACAAGCGACCGAGGAAACGTCACGTTTCCAAATCTTCTGTCAATCGCACTGGGCATTTGTACGTAAATGTAAGTGGGTTTGTTTGTACGTATGTAAAACGATAACATGAAACTCTACTCGTTAAATAAAACTGTACAGAAACAACTAATCATAAGCCCAATCTTTTTTAAATTTTCTACTCGAGAAGACTCGTTGGATACATTAACCATAGTTCCTCAATGGGGTAGATATCTATGGAACTAATGGCGCTAGTAGCGATTGTACCAAAACGCCGTGATTGGTAAATAACAGGTCAGGTCACGTGACTGTGAGACTTTAACCAATGACATCATTATGGAACACTCGCTTATACAAAATGTGCCCGGCCATGTTGATTCAGTAAAGATTTGAAACAAAGTCTTGTGAGAGTTAATTTTGACAAAATTTGTAAGTTTAATCGGGCTTTAGAGTAGGTGTCGAATATTTTTAAAAATAAGCGAGTACAGTATTGCACATTTCGACTATTTCAAATGGTCCCGACATAAAAAAAAAACGTTTGACAGTGATTCCGTTATTTTAGTCCGGTGCCGTGCGAAAATTAACTGCATTTGTCAAAGTACTACTATTTTCCAGATCGGCGAACCACCGCGTTGTCGGATTAAGGCCGGCGGAAGAGAGCTGCGACCAAGAGCTGTCGTTGTGGCGTGCCTTTGACTAGCAGTGGACGTCAGTTGGCTGACGTAAAGTCTATTTCTTTTTGAGCATATCCGGGATTATGAATCCCTGGTTCCCAACACTGTCACTCCTGTTAACATTCTATGCAACGTTGTCCGGAATAGATTAGATCTCAGTGTCTGTTGGGATAGATCTCGAAAGAGCCTTCTGTGATACACGTGTGTTACTCGGTTAATTTAGACATAAAATGAATTTTCGCACGGCGCCGGACTAAAATAACTTTAGTTTGTATAGTGGTATTTATTACCATAATAGGTATTTTATTGGGTAATTTTATTACGGTGAAAGTATGTTGATGTGGGTATAATTAAACTAGTTAGTGTTTTAATTGTAAATTCACGTGGCAAATAACTTCCGTGGTCTTATTAAGAAATGTAATGTATAAAGTACCTACTATTCACATTATTATAGTCTATGACAAATAGTACGGGTAGATCCCTTTATCCTCTCCCTCTTTTTCCTGCCTCTTTGTGTAATAGGACAGAACTGGTAATTTTAGGGAATTTTAATTTCATCTCAAAACAGTTCAACATTTAAAACGGGAACGTTTCTAAACGCCAATAATGGTTAGGTATTGAGAAAAAGTAGTGCAATTATACACATCAATGATTGAACGAAAAATAGTGTACACGACTCAATAGGAGTAATGCAAACTGAGCAGTTTTTATCTATATGAGTGTGCCTTGTGAACCCTATATTTTCCAAATATATATTTTAAAGTTCCAAAACCTATTTTGAACCTTCTGAAACTACTCATTAAATTATTTCATTATAGAATTATAATATCAACATTTTTAGGCGCGGTTTACCATAAAATTGTTATAAATGAACACACTGTATATGACTATTATTATTACCATATTATGAATGAAAAGGTTTGAGTGTGTACATATGTAGGCATGTTTGAATTAATGACCCTACGCTTTTGAGAACTATTTTTGTACGAAGTATTCGTTTTATACCTATTTAGTACCTATTATTTAGTGTAAACTTTTTACCTACCAACATCTTCAAAATCAAAAATAAAAAAAATCAAAAAAACAAAGTTCAACATTCGCCACTCTAAGGAAACGAAAATGAATATAAAAACCTACATAATTAAGTACCTAATGAAGCAGGATTTCTCAACAAATTAAATGCGAAAATAACTGTTAGTATTACCAGTATAAATGCAAAAGTGAATATGAACATCTTTTTATTGGCTAGGCCGATTTTGATACGTACATATCTATATCTTAGAAGTGCAATGTACTAGTATAATACATCCACGAAGTATCAGAGAAGATATACAAGGTCAAATAAAAACGTTGGCGAAACTAGAGAAAGTCACTCAGATGATGACAAACAACCTTTCCCAAGGAACCCTAGGAAAAACCCGAAAAAAAAAACACTTCATACAAAGTGAGCAATGGGGAATTTTCAGGGCCCTTGTCTCTCAGATGACGCGATATAATGTCAACGAAATGACTAACTTCAAGCATTCAGTAGGTAATAATAAATAATAGTCAGTATTGAAAGTGACAGTTATTTTTTTTACTGTTTGTTTACATGTTGAAAAAGTGTTTGAAGTTTAAATAACTTACTAATATAATAAAAAACGCACTAAAATATCCTACATAACTGACAGAAGTCACCCTGCCCCCCTAGCACGCGCCTCTTGAAAGACATGACATAGAACAAATACGCGCTCTGATTGGCTGTTATGTCACGCTTTGTGCGACTCAGCTAGTTTCAACAAATCGCAGCGCGTTAAATGTCTTGTCCCTTATTTCTTGGAACGCTGTGCTAGGGGGGCTGGACTCCTATTAGCGACATCTATATAAGAAATTTTTGGAAATTCCTCATTAGCTGATCGGTAAATTGGTATGTAGAGGTGTTTTTTTTTTTTTTTCATTTC
>SJJU01033357.1:0-10640 GCA_012932125.1 Conopomorpha cramerella | reverse complement strand
CTACTTTTAAAAAACGTAAATGACGAC
Organism: Conopomorpha cramerella; assembly: GCA_012932125.1. NCBI lineage: Eukaryota > Metazoa > Arthropoda > Insecta > Lepidoptera > Gracillariidae > Conopomorpha > Conopomorpha cramerella. Next base: position 10,613 of record SJJU01033357.1, on the reverse strand, counting down.
TCGCTTCAATTGATTTCAATTATCAATTCCGTCAGACTTTCGCTTTAAAGTTTACAATATTTTAACAATTAAATATTTTACAACAACACATACATTGCCTTTATCCCTTGTTAAGTAGCTAAAGCACTTGTGGCATGGAATTCAGACAACGAAATATACTTAAATACATTTCTTTAAAATACATAGATATGTACATAAAACACCCAGACATTCGACTTGTATGCACAAATACTCAAAAGCTCATCACCTAAGTACCTGTCAGAGGTGGGAATCGAACGTACTACCTTACGGAATAGGGGCAGACATGCTGACCACTACACCAAAGGGTCTGTCGAACTCAGGACACTCAGGCCTATTTTATTGTTTTGCACCTGTGGCCTAGTGGTCGAATGGAATTGCAATCGGGAGGTCGCGGGTTCGACGCAGCCCAGCTTGAGCAAACGTGTAGAAATCGGACACTTTTTCAGAGCCGAAAGAAGAGAAGAAAAACATCGTGTTGAAATCCGCATACCCCACTAAGTTTGTGAACCCTATAACGGCGATAGGCCACGTAGGTACAAGTAAGTACTTGGTGAACCGTCATTTGCTCATCAAGTGCCTCTGCTTTGGGTTAAAAGGCGTGAAATGTACTTAATTTTTTTTAAGTATAAAACAACTCTAGAAATTATTACGGTAAAGGAATAAATGAGTAACTACCTGACTTCTGTTAAGGCATTCACTGCAGTACCTTAATATAGACAAGTACCGCTTAAACTTTCGGCTGATCGTGCAAAGCTCAACTTCCAGGTAAATAATTTGACCTATGTAAGTTTCGACCAGTTAGGAGTACCAGTAAACAGTCTATCTCGTTCCACGGTAATATGCTATCTCTCTCTCGCCAACCACATGTTCCCAGCAGAGGCAAGCTGTCTTCGCCACATGTAAAATTACTTTTGAGCAACATTTGAAATGCTAATAAGATCAGAGAGAGTCAGAGAGTCAGTAGCCCAAGCATGCGTGTCAAGGAAGACACACGTAGAACATATTCGCGCTGTGATTGGCTGTTAAGTCGCGGTTTGTCCGACTCAGCTTGTTTCAACGAATCACAGCGAGTTCTATGTTTTGTCATTTCAATTTCGGAGCGAGGAAGGACGTTGCAACGTACATTTATTTGCCTAATTAAAACAAATTCAGCAAGATTGTCGCTTTGGAAACGACGAACATGTGAGCCATATTAGCGTTTTAGCACTTATTCCTACGAACTTCAGTATTAGATGTCAATAGTTAAAATAGGCTAGTAATTAGGTTTCTTTTTGTTGTAGCTATACTGAGTGTAAAAGGACCCCGAGCAATTGTCTTAGAAACGTTATTGGGCTCGTTAATATGAACACCTTTTACATAGTAAAAATTGTACACAATGTAGGGAAATGAAAAATCAATCCCCATACATAAAAAGTCGTCTTCAGAGGCAAAAAATAGTCTATTTTGTATGGAGATGAAATTTTTTTTTGCGTTTCTTCGCATTGTCGCCATAGTTAAAGTTGTTCATATTGATAAACCCAACAAGGCCATAGCTCGCGGTCCTTTTACACGCAGTAGACATGCCCAAATTGGATGAATGAAGGGTAAGTCGAGCATTTCATTGGCTGACCGCACTAAGTAATAGGTCCTACTATGTATAAACGGGAAAGTTCGAATGGATGTTACTGTTTAATGCATTTTTATTTTGTAACACTGAACTAGTATTTGACCATCCTGCGCGATGTTAAGCACCGATCGATGTGGTCTACGATGAAGCACACTTGTTCATTACGTACCTATTATTAAACTACACAGTAATATAGCTTATACACCGAAATAACATACAGGCTATATTTTATCCCGAATTTCCCACGGGAACGGGATAAACTGCGGGAAACACCGTAGAGGAAAACTTTCCTTTCGTACGTTCCAAGTTAACGTGATAGGTGGTAGACGCATTGCAGTCAAAGGTTTGAGGCAGTTTTAATGCGAGTGTCATCTCGATGTTTTTCTTTTTCATAAGAACGCCGTTTACAACACATTATAGTAATAATAAAACTTTTTCACAAAGAAAAAAAAAACAGCCGAAAACACTGAATAGCAAAAAAATATTTTAGCCGTACTGTCTCATGGTGTCATCGTGGCCGAGACCGCTTATCCACAGTATTTTTTTAGGGTATCTTTCAATAAAAAATATCCCTTACCAATAAAAAAATAGAATTTACAAAATGAAGTAGTTTAAGTACTCTGTAAAAAGTTATGCTTTTGTACATAAAAAACATAAGCGTCAGTTTGTGTACCTCCTTGCTTTTTCGTCGGTTAAGAATAACGTGACCACCCTTCGCTCGGTTACGGAGAGATTGTAAACCGTCCGAGTGACACAAGCGTCCATTATAAAATATATCGATCGGCTCACCCCATGTCACACTGTGTCACCGAAAGATAAACTATCTATTCTGCCTATCTCCGAAGAAATGACAGCCTGCTGTGTAATCATTTGTACGTAAAAATATATTTCCCTCGTCATATTGCTCGCATTTGTAATTCGACTTTCGTAATTTTTACCGGGACGAACACACCAGAAAAATATTATCTTATTATATTTCCCATTACAGCAAAATAACACAAATAACTCCTAAAACAATTTAACAAAGACGACAACGAACGTTGCGTGGCTGCACTTAAAAATTGGCGAGTAAAAATAAAATTTACTGCTGGTAATCGGATAGTATATAGGTTGTAACACCCAGACCTTGTAGTGGTATACATATCGTGTGAAAACCGACCTTATGTTTCATGTAACACGTCTTTATTATAAAGCCGTGGTTACACTGGTAGTGTTGTGGACGAGGCGCATTTGGCGTTGGCAGTCGGTAATAAATTTAATTTGGATGGTGATCGGTCCGGCCGGGCCTCTGGGATTTGCCACGGTAAAGTGGACTCGGAGGTTGCACGCCGGTCGAAATACGCATTGTCGTATAACTGGATAGATTGGCCGCACGTAAGTAAACTGCGTACGTGTACCAATGAATTTCCTACAATGATATTGAAGTTGGCACATTGAAGAGGAAAATGTCAAAGGAATACTTAATTGGCTCTGCCTACGCCTCCCTGTGATGTAACATCAATTTGTTTGACCATCGCACAGTTTTCTTTGGTGTGTCTGAAAGCATAAAAAAGAGGGTAAGCGTAACATAACAAATGAGGCAAAAAAAAACTCATTTGAAAATTCAATAAAGGCGTCACAAACTTATGGGAATGCAATAAAACTGCCACGATAGGGGACAAAACACACGAATTTATCACAGGGAAAACTTCGAAACAGTTGAGCAAAGCTTTTCTGTTACATACAAATTGTTTTTTTTTTTCCAGATATATGCGGATTTGTATATCCGATGAATTCGTCGATGTGTTCGTATTTGCACAAAACAGATTATATGAACAATACTAGCTGCCCCCGCGAACTTCGTTCCGCCTTAGAGGGGATACCTAAATTTTCTAAGTTTCCGCGAAATTCTTTATTTTTTTTCTGTCATAAGAACCTTCTCCTTCCCTCGGTTCTAAGCTACATCTCTACAAACTTTAGGCTAAATTAGTTCAGCCGTTCTTGAGTTATAAGTGTAGTAACTAACACGACTTTCTCTTATATATAGATAGCCGGTACTAAATGCTGAGAGGTCTCAACAGCTCTTTGAGCCGCGTGACGCTCTGCATCCAAGACCTGGCGAGCTTGGGTCTGCTGAGATGTCTCAGTAGCTCTTTGAGCCGCGGACGCTCTGCATCCAAGACCTGGCGAGCTTGGGTCTGCTGAGAGGTCTCAACAGCTCTTTGAGCTGCGTGACGCTCGGCAGCTAAAACTTGGCGGGTTTGGGTTTGCTGAGAGGTCTCAACAGCTCTTTGAGCTGCGTGACGCTCGGCATCTAAGACCTGGCGAGCTTGGGTCTGCTGAGAGGTTTCAACATCTCTTTGAGCCTCGTGACGCTCTGCATCCAAGACCTGGCGAGCTTGGGTCTGCTGAGAGGTCTCAACAGCTCTTTGAGCTGCGTGACGCACGGCATCTAAAACTTGGCGGGTTTGGGTTTGCTGAGAGGTCTCAACAGCTCTTTGAGCTGCGTGACGCTCGGGATCTAAGACCTGGCGAGTTTGGGTCTGCTGTGAAGTCTCAGCAGCTCTTTGAGCCGCGTGACGCTCGGTATCCAAGACTTGGCGAGCTTAGGTCTGCTGAGAGGTCTGTGCAGCCCTTTGTGCAGCATGACGATCAGCGTCTAAATTATGACGGGTCTGCTTTTGCTCAAAAGTTTCAACAACCCTTTGAGCTGCGTGACGCTCGGCATCTAAAGTCCGACGGATCTGTGAATCCTCTTCGGATTCCAGTGATCTCGCAAGTTTAGCAGCCCGAGCTCTGCTAGAGCTATTAGCTAAATTGGACTTTCGTTTGCGAGGCATCGTAAAAAACAAAAATAAAATGAACCGAACAAAACAGATATACAGATTGAGATTTGTTATCAAATAAAAACCTCTAATAACCACCTACGTAGTAAAAATGTACGCTCGCACGACGATGTGTATAAGTCACGTTTAAATGGAAAAATAAAGAAACTAAGAAATTAAATTACCATTACTTATTTACTACCAATGCATAAAAATAGTAGGAGGTAAGTAGGTTAGTTTAGTTTTACACCTACTACGACCTATTAGATTAATTAAAAAGGGAAATAAAAGCAATTCGGTTTTTTTAAAGTAACGGAAACTATCTTACCTACTATAACTATAAACTAATAATACTATTAACTATGGACTAAAAGATCCCGAAATATTAAGCATGTACAAAATTAATTTATAGGACCTAACTAATAAAAAAATACTACCTACTTAAAAAATACGAAACAATAAAATAATTTTACTGGATCGAAAAAAGTACCTAAATCTTTGTAGCGCAAATTTCTCTAATCGCATGCGTCCGATAACGTCGTCTGCCCTCACATATCTGCCCGTTCGGGTAGGCATAGTTATGTAGATTCGTGCGCTCCCCCACCACACGACAGCGCCGTTGCCGTTCAGTGCTTAAGATTTTGTATACAAAAAGTTTGGTTTCGTAGTTCCCGTTCCGAATCAGTTCCGTTCCGTTCGAATTTCGGAATTCCGTTTGTAGAAGAACTCTGCACATCCTAAGAGACCTACGTACCAAGTCTCATGGTTTTATCTTAAAAATGACGAACACCCATACAAATTTTTTTTTTCTTCTTTCTTGGCTCTTATGTTTAGCTTTAAAGCCGACAATTCTGCCACAAACAATGTAGTTCTCTTCGTGTTCAAGTTATAGTATAGTCATACTAAGTCGTCATTAGTCAAAGTCGTGTCAACACATTAAAATGTGAGGGTGGACCATCACATTTCAATGCTGCGTGGAACTTTATACGAGAATAACAAATTGATCAAATAGGAGTCCTCTCCTTTACTTCTCACTCTCACTACATTATTTTTCATCACCAGCACATACATTATTACACTAAATTCACCACATTAACACAATAATTGCAGCATACAAACTTTTAACCCCTATTTCACCCCCACACTGGTAAAAAAGTAAAAATGCTAAAACAACGATTTTTGTATCTTATTTAGTGCTTAAATACAAAATGTAATGTTTTTATCTTCAAAAATTACGAACTTCATACAAACTTTCAACCCTTATTTCATCCCCTCACAGTTCGAAATTTCAAAAACGCTAGAACAAATGTTTTTTTATTTCTTATCAAGTGCTTAAATATAAAGTTTCATGGTTTTATCTTTTAAAATTAAGAAATCCCATACAACCTTCCATCCCCCTTTTCAACCCCTTACCACCCCTATTTTGCAATAAAAAGTAGCCTATGTTCTATCTCAGGGTCTAAAGATTGTCTGTGCCAAATTTCATTAAATCGGTTGAGAGGTTTAAGCGGGAAAGCGTAACAGACAGACAGACAGACAGACAGAGTCACTTTCGCATTTATAATATTATAAGGATAACACTCATATCGGGGACACTTAAATATAATGTCCGAAAATAAGGCTATTTTCATACTGTTGTGCGTAGACTAATGAAACAATTAATAATACAAAAAAAAACGATTAAATTATGTACAATACACTTTATTTTCATCACAATTAGAACGTTTCGAAATATTTCTTTTCAAAAGTGCAATATTTCATTCGCCCATCGAGTTTAGGTCACTAAACATTTCATACAATAATGACAGTTACGTACACGGTGTTAAGGTTGCTTTTTGTGTCTTTGTTTCTTGCCAGAGGAAAATGAGCCTCATGCCGTTTGTAACACGTCTGTCATTACTGTCACAGGAAAGACTGACTACGTAAATTTACAATATATGTTACCTTCTGCTACAATGATACACTTACCTAGCTAAATTTTGAAAAATATATCTTTATGCAACTAACTGGTTTATTGAATAGCTAGTCATAACACTCATGCACGCCCTCATTAACATCAAACATTTAATGGGTCTCATTTGTTCCGTACAAGGCTGTCACACTTTTTTACAAGTTAAACTGAAAGTGCGATGACGTCATTTCTACGGAACAAATGACCCTGCTTCTCTCATCCAATCGTAACCTAGTAAGAAATCTGAGCTAGCAATTAATTAGGTTATATACTTGACGAATGGCAAACGGCCTAACCCGAGTACAAAATACGGAAAGAAAATTGTACACACTACATGTTACAACGAAACAAATCGACTTTTTTTTTTTCAAAATGGAGATCACAAATTCTGTAATGAAATTCTAAATTATAATATGTTCAAGACAATTAATTCTCTCTAAACTAATTTAACCTGAGATCTCTACATAGAGTTTAAAAAAGACAAAAGTAGTTTACAATTCATTTTTATCACAAAAGCAAATGGAAAATATAATTACTGTAGAAATAATCTTACATAAAAAAAAACGTACAAAAAAAAACGAAACCACTTTGTGGATATCTAGTATAGATTATTTTTTATGTTCTCTAACACATGGTTTACTACGTGCAAAAGGACCCCGAGCAATGGTATTAGAAACGTTGTTGGGCTCGTCAATATGAACAACTTTTACTATGGCGACAATGCGGGGAAATTATTTTTTTTTGTCTCCATATAAAATAAGACAATTTTCTGTCTTGGAAGATGACATTACGTTTCTAAGACCATTGCTCGAGATCCTTTTACACGCAGTATATACATGCTGATTTAAAAACACTCTTTTTAACTAAAATCTACAGTTTCTGTCGACGCTAACCCATTTCAACTACACTCGGGAGCAATGAAATCGACTCATTTTATTACTGCAACCAGTAGTAAAATGACTCGATTTCATTGCTCCCAAGTGTAGCTGTTTTGGTAGGCAGTTTGGTATGGTACAGTACAAAGAGTTTTTTCGCATCAGCCTGTATATAAAATATATACATATACATCATCTCAATGTATTTCCAACGTTTCGACTGGTTGGAATCACTTATGTAATAAGTCCACTTCATGTATTTTTTGTGCAAGCTATGAATATTTCTGAATTTACAAAATGGCGTTATACATTATTATCATAAAACACTGGTAGGGGCTTAACGCCCGTTACGGGATCTTAGGATTTAGTACAAATATCTATTTCATAAGAAGAGGAAAGGGCATTTATGTATACACTGACTAAAATTGATACAAATTGATCTACAGACGCAAAACATGACGGGAAAGAAAATCGAATGCCATCTATTGACGTTTTGTAATCTACATAATGACATATTACTGACAGCAGTACTGATTAACGCCAATCAATCAATCATTCACCGCTGTTGCAGGTACAAGTTTAACAAATCGAATCTCAATATTCACGTGTCACGTGTTACAATTGACTCAAAATAAAAACCATTTTTCATTTTATTTACAATAATAAAAGATTTATTTAAAAAAAAAAGAAACCGAGCGGGTTACGAAGTCTTTGAACTTTGGCATGTTTTGTTTTAAAGTGATTCTCAATATAATTTCGTCTGGTGCTTCTTACTATTTGGGGCAAGTATCTGTGTGAACTGTACATTTCGACCTTCTAGCATTTATAAAACGAACTCTAATTTTGTTTTGTCAAAATCTTGGTTAAACCAACAACGGGTCTAGAGTATCGGTAACACTGTTATTTTGGCACGGTGGCTAATCTAAAATATATACCTTATTCGGCGGTGTTAAGTCGCAAATCAACTTGGCATCTTAGGTTCAAAATAGAAATGACCCTTATTTGTACAAAGAAAGGTTGACTTTCGTTTAACTCGCTAACATAACCTGAATACTGATACTACACTAGCGAGCAATGAAATTGAATAAGTTGCAATTTTTTGCTCGCGAGTGTAGATATTTTTCTTTTATAACCGGTTACAAAAAAAACCGTTACAAGGGCGACCGAAAGACAATTAACATAGAGACGAATGTCACGCTTCGAATTGATTATGACTTTTATTACTGAGCACTAGAGTACAATATAAGGTGTTATTATCTGAGTAGAATGGGTTCTTTGATAACCACACCACAAAAACGATACACCCCAAGGCCAAGTAATAATGGATTGTCAATACAATAGTGGAAAACTGGCAACATAACCTGAGCTCTGGGCCGAAGAACGGTCGAGAATTCAAGTTATCTTTCAAATCAGTAATACTTATTGAGATTACCAGTGTAGCTTGGTCTTAGGGGTGTCGTTTTGGTCGTGTGGGCGCTAAAAGGTTTTTTTTTATCATTAAGAACAAGCGTTTGACCACCATCCTGCCTGATGTTAAGCAGCAATGTGGTCTACGACGGAGCACACTTGTTCATTAGGTACCTATTCACCTCAGTGTCTTGAAGACCTTCAGACTGTACTGCGCAGGAAACACAGACTCCGGCAAGTCATTCCACATCCTAGCAGTTCGCACTATGAAAGTAGACGCAAACCGTTTGGGTCGCAAAAATGGTAAATCCACCTGGTATGGATGACGTTTTGCCGTTCTCCTGGTTGTCCTATTGTATAAACGCGATGGGGTTAAGTTCTGTCAGTAACAAGTGTCAGTTTAATCCTTAATCAGGCAAGGCTAAGTCTTTTTCTGATGGATTTTGGACTCTATTGACGTTTGTTATTCTAATTACCGACTCCATCACATAAACCCGGGTGATGTTTATCATCAAATCTAGAGCTTTTAAGTACAATGTGAAATTATTGTTTAAATAGGTATGTGTCCTGTAGTGTTACATAAGTACCTTATGTGATTATTCTGTGATAACTTATATGAAATCTTTAGATAATTCCAGTGAAGAAATTTAATAAGGTTCAAAATATGTGTTACTCAAGTGGGAATATACTTTGTTTATTATATGGCCTTATATTAAACCTTTAACAGACAGAAGGTTTGTTTGGAAGCCACTGATATTAGACTGTATTTCAACGGACTAAGGTTTAAAATTAAGTGGGATCTATATTCCCAATGCCTGGTAAAGGGTTAAAGCAAGATTTTGACTAAACAAAATGAAGAGTTCCTCCTTACAAATCTTTCCTTTAACTCCGGGATTTTACATGATACGTTACGATTACGGGTGACGGGACGCTACTTACAAACATTTTTGATGTCAAAATTGTATGAAAGTAATGTTCCGTTATCTGTAGTATAAATTATTGTAATTAGCCATATGATGGATACTGACCGACTTTATTCCGTTTTCCTATGGTGTCCAACTACTGGGCAAAGACCGGGTGATTACTATTTCTTCTATAGAACAAGACTTACTGAACAACTGTAGTTCGTTTGTCCTTTTCCTTCTCTAGGAAAAGTGGAAGAAAGAAACTTGTTCTATAGAACAAATGGAAATTACCCGCAAAGACCTACCCAACTACACACATCAAAAGTTTCTAGGGATCAAGTACATTTTAGAAGATTGCAATCAAATCAATCAATATATTTTACAAAAACTAAATTCATTCATAATTTATTCCAAATGTGGTGATAAGTCATTGATACAGGCATGGGGAATTAGGTAGGAGACCAATCCACAAGATTAGATGTGATTTAGATTTTTTTTAGAGCTAAAATTGTTCTTGATCCCCAGACACTTTTGATGTGTGTAGCTTCCACCACTGCCCAGCATCTTAATTCGAACCGGGGACGTTTACTTTTTGTTTTTACAATCATAAATGACTTTCATCAAGCCTTGTGTTATATTACTGTATATCTGTATGTAATAGCACTTATAATGATGAAAATAAAAGGATTCCATTTCATTTCACTGCTCACGATCGCGTCCTAAGTTCCTCCAGTCGCTCTCGAACGCGTCAAGGTGAATTATCGCATTACGTATTTGTATACTAGTCGATGCCCCGTAATCTTACTAATATTACAAATGGGAAAGTGAGTTTGTTTGTTTGTTTGTTCCGCTTTCACGCCGTAACTACAGAACCGATTGCTTTGGAATATGGACGTCTAGTTAGAAGTCCCGTTTAAATAATAGGGTACTTTTTATGCCGGAAAAAATTGATATTACCGAGGGAAAGCAAAAATATTTCTTTATACCGTAATATAACCGAAGTCCACGCAGGCGAGGCCGCGGGCGGAAAGCTAGTTTCTTATA
>SJJU01033352.1:0-16019 GCA_012932125.1 Conopomorpha cramerella | reverse complement strand
AGTTGGTCGGACACTTGACTTGTAACCGGGAGGTCCCGGGTTCGAGTCCGGCTACTGGACGTGTACCAACGGGACTGCTTTTCAGAGCCTATGTACGCAACGCAACGCTCGTACGGTGAAGGACAACATCGTGATGAAACCCGCACACCACAAGGTGTGTGATCCCTATAATGGCGCACACCACAGGGTGTGTGATCCCTATATCCCCTGTCACGTTGGATTAAATACCGTTGGTGAACCGTGGGCATTAGCAAGTACCTCTGCCTACCCCGCTTTGGGATTAAAAGGCGTGAAGTGTGTTATTATTATTATATATTACTATATAATTATATTACTTATCCCATGAATGGACAGAGAAACGTGAGTTTATTTTTGTAGCGTTTAAACTATGATGGGTAAGCAAAGGTCAAGCAAAACAGTCATACCCTTGTATTCCTTTTATAGGAGCTTTCATAAATATTTAAGCTCCGAAGTTGCTTTATTGTTTATTTATTTACGCCACGTGGTGACTGCTAATAGAATACATGTGTCACCAGCCCAGCCCATGTTTCCCCGTCGTGGGGGTCGCTCTCTGTGAGTTAAATCACAACGCCACTGCGATCGCCAACCCGCCTGCCAAGCGTGGCGGTTATTGGCATTTCACCCCAAATGACCATGGAGCGTCGAGACGTCATGCGGCTGATGTTGCTCTATTCTATCTATTACCCCACACCTGTAAATAAAATAAATATTTTACAACAACACACACATTGCCTTCATCCCATGTTAAGTAGCTAAAGCACTTGTGTTATGGAAATCAGACAACGAGATATATTTACTTAATTACTTTTTTTTTCTTTTAAATACATACTTATATAAATAAAACACCCAGACACATCCAACAAGTACTTAAATGCTCATCACCTAAGCACCTGTCAGCGGGTGGGAATCGAACCCACGACCCTACGGAGCAGAGGCAGACATGCTGACCACTACACCAACGGGCCCGTCAAACCTGTACACGAACTCAGCTACCAAATACATAGTTGTGAAATTCAAAATTCAATTAAAAAATTCAAAATTCTTTTTGCACTCAATTCACAATTATTTTCACGACCCTCCCCCTTTAAGTTTACAAAAACCTGTGTTGGGAGAGGGCCCCTCTCACGACCGATCATTACATGGATCAGAGTAATAAAGACAGCATGCACATGCAACTTATTAACTAAGTGGGCATTTACTACTTTACTTATTATATTAGTGAAACGAACCCATTCGTAATAGCCAACCCCGCCAACACACTTATTATGTTAAATAATACTGTTATTAAAAGTTTAACCCTTAACTGCATGATTTTTTTTTGTCTGAATAAACTTATCCTTCTTAAATTACATTACATCGTGGGAAAAAAATAAAAAATCAAAAGTGGTCTAAAGTCAAAACTGCGTTCATACGTATTAGTTGTACATTTGACAATAATTTAGAAAAAAAAACCTGTAGATGGGACGGCTAGAAAAAAAAAATCGAGGAAAATTATACTGATGTAGTATTACATCACTATGCAGCTAAGTGTTAAAACGGGAACTATTGCGGGAAGATTAACCAGAGATGAGCATTCAGTTTACCTTCGCTGTTTGTCCGACGTTTCGACACAGTTACATGTGTCGTGGTCGCGAGCTGACTTTTAATATCATGTCAGTGCGCGTTTCCTTAAAAAATGATTTAATGGATACTATTTAATAGCATATTCTTGATTTTACCTATTTAGCACTGACCGGACGATTTTCAGTCTAAAATGAACAAAAAATGAGTCGGTTTTTTTATTTTGTAAAATATTTTTTTATATAATACTCGTATATAAGCTTTTTTTGACACCGAAGGTAATCTAAATATATAAAAGTAAAAGCTGACTGACTGACTGACATCAACGCACAGCCCAAACGGCTAAACGTAGGCACTTGAAATTCGGAACGGACGTAGCTTAGGTACCGTAGGGGTGCACTAAGAATGGAATTCCAGAAATTTCCGCGGGTACGGGTAATAACGGGAAAATACTTTTGTATGAAAAATCCAAGCCGCTCAAGTTAGACGCTTGAAATTTGGGACGAAGGTACTACTAAACTACGCGACTGAAATCGCGGGGCGTCCACTAGTACACATATTATGTGGTATTAACAATGTCTTCATAAAAATATTGTAAATGATGTTTGAAAGAAATCACTTTTATATGCTTTTTAATGGCAACCTCTTGAGTTTGCCTATTTGGCCCGAACCAGACGCTTTCCTATCTGCAATTAACAAAAACAAGTCGGTTCATTTTTTTGTAAAAAAAATTCAAAAGACCCAATATCACCCAAAATAAATCATGGCCATAGGTATCCCCCGTACCACGTAATAATTTATTCGACGGTTGTATAGTAACGTGGTAACGGCCTCTTGTAATGGCATCATTACTCTCGTGTAGGGAATCTTTCTAAGGCATAGAGCACACTAAATTCTCACCGGGAATATTCGAGAACTCGTTATAAGGCTGTATTTGATCTGAGATGAAATAATGCCTCACAACGTTTTGAAATGTCTCCGTGTATACATGGCTTATCATCGATGGCTCCTGTTTGTGTAGCCTAATGATATTTAGAGCGTCTGTGGCCTAGTGCCCGGCCAGGGCTTACATTTGGCATATAGTGAGTTCAAGACACGCGCTAGTACAAATGGGTCTCTTTTAGGCAAACATTTGACGATACGTTTTGATCTCAGTTTTACCACAGTCATGATTGTGATTGACGGATTTCCTATCGTGTAATGAATGATGTTTGAATTAGTATTAGTAGTCATTCCATAAATCATGACTGATAGAATTGAATGACGCTTGCATGAGCGTCTAATGTCTACCTTACAGAGCCTATTTACGATACGCAACGCTCATACGGTGGCATAGAACAACATCGTGATGAAACCCGCGTACCACAAGGTGTGTGAAACCTATACCGCCGTAACCATTTCTTTGTGAATAATGTAGGATCACCCTACATCATCCACAAAAAAATGGTTCAGCATTATTGCGGAGACGGGAATCGAATCCGCGTGTCTTCCTGTCCAATTCGGTCAGCTACGTAAAGTTTTTCAGAGCATTTCTTAAAATAAAACCTTCACCTGTTCAAAAATATGTGGTACTTGGTTGCTTATTTCAAATATTTAAAGCTAAACAAAGCATTGCATAGCTCACAATAAATACACTCACGATATCAGCAACACGCGTGGGCTTCTTGCCGCAATAATAAATGCATTTTGCCTCTCAACTTGCATTATTCATATCTCTGAAGGCACACGACTTGTCAAAACAGCTACATCTCAACCTACAATGCCTTTGTTCACTTAAGTACTAGAAGATCAATGCAAACTGGCCGCAATCGCTCCCAAGAGCCCATGAAAACAAAAGGCCTCTATGCTGGCCGACTATCTAGAACGCCTACGGAGAATGCTGGCACGTAAGAATCGACGGATTTCTTTTTCTTTTTAAAATTCAAAAATTGAAAAGTGAACAAGGCAAGCTTCCAATCAAACAAAAGAATACCGAAAAAGTTGCTAGAACAGAAAAAAAAGAACAAAGAAACATTACGTCTAAAATTCTCAAGGTTAATCTGGTAATTCTCGAGATAACTAACATCAAGGTTTTATCTATGTAAGTTTAACAGACTTTTCAACAAAACTAAAAGAGATGTAAGAAGGTCGCCAAGAAAAGGAGCCGCCGGCTAATCAAAGTTTAGTGTCTTGGATCCAAATGGGTCCCCGGGCCTCGGTTACTCGGATTCTCGAAGGCCAAAAGGACTTTTAACGGTGAGCTGACGGGATCCATCTTGTATGGTAACTTCGATTTAGGCATTATGCGTATTTAGACAGCACTTTTGGGATAAAGTAAAATATCGGATGTGGAACGACTTGCCGGAGTCTGTGTTTCCTGCGCAGGCCAGTTTGAAGGTCTTCAAGTCGCGGGTGAATATGTACCTACTGAACAAGTGTGCTCAACGATGGAGCACAACTGCTTAACATCAGGCAGGATGGTGGTCAAACGCTTGTTCATAGTGGTTAAAAAAAAATCGTGCGGGATCCTACTTGCGTAGGTACCTATATCGACAATCAAGATGGGTTAGTGATGAAAATACCGCGTCCCATAACCCATGGTGTAATACCTAACTAATAAAACTAATAACATATATAGCAGGAAGCAAATAATATGATAACGATTTTCTGTCAAAGGAAATTGCATAAATCTATGCTAATATTATAAAGAAGAAGGATTTCATTGTTTATTTGTTCGCATCGAACAGGCTCGGACATTGACTGGACAGATTAAAAAAAATCTTTTTGAAAGTTACACTATCCCCGGGTAAAACAGGCTATTTTTCACCGCGGAATTCCGAAAAAAAAAACTTAACATCGCGCGGTATTAACATAATTACTTCGAAGGTACTTTCATAGTGCGAACCGCCAGAACGTGGAATAACTTGCTAAAGTCTGTGTTTCCTGCAAAGTTAGTATAGTATGGAGGCCTTCCAAGTCAAATAGGTCAGTCAAAAAAGTACAAACACTCATCAAAAGTGTCTAGGGATCAAGTACATTTTAGAAGATTACAATCAAGAATATATTTTACAAGAACTGAATTCATTCATAATTTATTCAAAATGTGGTGATAACTCATTGATACAAGCATGGGGAATTAGGTAGCAGACTAATCCAGAAAATTAGATTTGATTTAAATAAATTAGATTTTTTTTAGAGCTAAAAATGTGCTTGATCCCTAGACACTTTTGATGTGCGTAGATACCTAATGAACAAGTGTGCTCCGTCGTAGACCACGTCGCCGCTTAACTTCAGACAAGTGAAACGCAAACGCTTGTTCACTGTGTTTAAAAAAAAAGGAACAAAATCCTGGCGAAATAAAAATGGACCAAGTTACGACCGGAAATTGTTCATGAATAGTAAAGCAAATAAACGAAGGTCGGATTGTGAGCCCGTCCTGCGACGTTGGCAAATCTCCACAGGAAGTCTGGCGGCGCCGGCATACCAAGTTTAGTATCCTGTGTCTTTTGATTTCAGTGCGGCTTATTAGTATGACAGAAACCCTGTGCGTAATGCGTATTTCCTACATGCAATGATTTTAAATAATCTAAAAAAATACACTATACACTTCACGCCTTTTAATTCCAAAGCGGGGTAGGCAGAGGCACTTGCTTAATAAGCAAATGCCCACGGTTCACCGAGCGTATTTAACCCAACGTGACAGGGGAATCGCCGTTAGAGGGTTCATGCACCTTGTGGTGTGCGGGTTTCATCACGATGTTGTCTTTCACCGTACGAGCGTTGCGTTGCGTACATAGGCTAACCCGCGACCTCCCGGTTACAAGTCAAGTATCCGACCAACTGAACCACAGACGCTTAAATAATCTAATATATAAAAATTCCACGTCACAATGTTAGTTACCGTACTCCTTCGAAGCGGCTTTACCAATTTTATATGCCTGTTCAGTAGGTCTGAGAATCGGCTACTATTTATTTTTTATCTAGCTTCCAGTTGTATTTATCCCAATACACGGGGTATAAAGGCAACTTATTATGGCAAAACAAATGTGTGGCGGGACAGCTAGTAATTATACAACATAGTATACACCTCTGCGTACTCCGATCGCTTGGTGATCCGTGGGCATTTGCTTAGCAAGTGCCTCTGCCTACTCCGCTTTGGGATTAAAAGGCGTGAAGTGTATTTATTCTATTTTTTATTTTTATATAAAAATCAAAGCCACTTTTCGTTGTCATTCCATAACTTCGGAACGGGTGGACCGATTTCGCTAACTCTTTCTTTTTTGTGCTTATGAATGACAGCAGAAGGTTCTTATGTTATTACTTATTATCTTATTTAAGAAAAAAATGACATCCACTGCTGGGCATAGGCCACCCTGGAGGTTATAGACTAAAGACAGGACAACGTTTATCGAGTCCACTAGTATGTATTTAAAATGAATTTATATTCGTTAGTCTCGCTAAAACTCGAGAACGATTGGACCGATTTGGCTAATTTTGGTCTTGAATTACACGTGGAAGTCCAGGGGTTAAAAAGGTGTATTTCTATAACATACGAGGTACAAAAGCGTTCATGTGGCAAAACAATAATGTTTGCCGGGGCAGCTAGTTCAATTTATAAGTAGGTATAGTTTGTGCATTTCATGAATGCGCGTGGGCCTTAGATGTGTGTGTGGCAGTTTTGTTCGTTTGAACTGTCAACTAGCGTGTCCATATACGACTCACACATCTAAGGCCCGCGCGCATTCATGAAATGCACGAACTATACCAAATATGAATCTGAATTTTGTTTTAAAACATATTTTCATTTATTAAGAATAAATTATTATGCATGTTCCGTTTAAGGTCCGGCACGTAAAAATAATGATATCAGCTGGTGCATTTCTTCCATTACAAAGCGTAAAAGGCGACATTTGACAGATGCACAAAATTCTACAAACTACGCTCCCTGCGCAGGATATGACCGCAAAAAATAATCTGCATTGCGACTAAAATGTTTAATCCAGTAAATGATATATATTATACGTATATATATTGTACGTTTTCATACATAACTTTGCAATTTCTATTATTTTGGCACAGAGATCGAGAACTATCGTTAGAATTTTATTGTGCTTGTGTTTTAGTTTAGGCTAACTGTATGTGGGAATAATGTACTGCAGCGTTATTATTTTTTTGACATTTCTAACTAAGTATACTTATTAATTAATAAATGCTTCCAAAATGTATGTGATAATAATTAAAATAAATACACTTCACGCCTTTTAATCCCAAAGCGGGGTAGGCAGAGGCACTTGCTAAAGCAAATGCCCACAGTTTACCAAGTGTATTTAACCCAACGTGACAGGGGGTAAGCCTCATCGCCGTTATAGGGATCACCACACCTTTTGTGGTTCATGTGCGGGCTTTCATGACGATGGTTGTCCTTCACCGTACGAGCGTTGCGTTGCGTACATAAGCTCTGAAAAAGAGTCCCATTGGTACACGTCCAGTAGTCGGACTCGAACCCGCGACCCTCCGATCACAAGTCAAGTATCCCACCAACTGGACCACAGACGCTGTAATAATAAATTAATAATCATATTTTTATTTATTTTAACTTGAGTACTAAACGTTAACAAGTGTTGGTACTTCCTTTTGAGCAATAAGTTGCTCGTATTAGGAAGCACCGCTCTCCTGACACTGAAATACGTGGCAAAAGCTATTCATGTAACAATAATATATAATTTAACTGTAACAAAATTATGGAATACTGCGTGTAAGTATGGTAAGTGATTATATAAAAAAATGCTCGACTCAAATTATTAGTGAATGTTAGAAATTTTAGTATTAGTTAGGTAATAGTAAAAGTGAGGGAATACGAGTATTAGTGAAGCCCCAACAAACGTTTTGTTGTTATACTTGTAATAGGTACCTGTTGTGGATGGTTATCAGTGTTATTTGTATTCTCAATAAATATGAACCAAACACTTCTCAGGTAATTTTTATGTTTTGTCTGATTCTAATTGCAAGTGTCGAAAAGAGACAAATGCGCCTCAAGCATTAATTTTTTTCTTCAACATATCAGGCTTCATCGTAATTACCATCGCCCATATTAGTCCACTGCTGAACACAGGCCTCTCGAATTGAGGCTTAGACTCTGTAAACATATAGGTACGTGCTTTTTCTTTTTTTTTAACACTATGAACAAGCGTTTGACCGCCATCCTGCCTGATGTTAAGCAGCGATGTGGTCTACGATGGAGCACACTTGTTCATTAGGTACCTATTCACCCCAGTGACTTGAAGTCCTTTCATTATTCAATAAATACACAAGAATAAGGGCGGTTCTACTCCGCCACAGGCCTAACATGATATAAGTAACATACCACTGCAGAATACAATTATCTGTCTAGACAGTGTCTTTCAATATCACAGTGACCATGAATACAGAAAATATTATGAACACAGCACGCCAGTTCATTGTTATTTATGGTAAAAATATGCACATACAACTAAATAAGTTAATACCATGTTTTTATTTTAATTTTTGTACTAGCTTTCCGCCCGCAGCTTCGCCCGCGTGGACTTCGGTTATATTGCGGTATAAAGGAATATTTTTGTTTTCCCTGGGGAATATCAATTTTTTCCGGGATAAAAAGTACCCTTTTATTTAAACCGGACTTCTAACTATACGTCTGCAAAATTTCTAATAATCGGTTCAGTAGTTACGGCGTGAAAGCGGAACAAACAAACAAACTCACTTTCCCATTTATAATATTATATAGTAAGATTCTTAAACTAGCTATCCCGGCAAACATATTTTGTTTTGCCTTTGTAGTCCGTGTATTGGATGATGTGTCACCACCCCAGCCGTGGGGGTCGTAGGAAACTCTTCAGAGGACAGGCAGCAGCGCTCTCTGTGAGTTAAACCGCAACACCACTGCGATTGCCAACCCGCCTGCATGGAAATCTTTGGGGAAGGCCCTCGTTTGAGCTATAATACGTCCCTACGCTATTTAATTTCCTTGAAAATATTTGTTAATGTGCCTGGTATAGGCATGTCTTGTATTACCGGCTTACCCCCTAGCTTCGCCACTAGTAGGAACCTATTCACCCGCGACTTGTGGACCTATAGGTACCTACCGCTTTTCTATATCCGTGGTATTTATGTGGTTCAGGTCGGCGCTGCCGACTTTTTCACATCGTCCGACCATCTGATAGCTGGTCGGCTTACGCTTCTGATTCCTAAAATACACCCGATACAGTTCTATTTTATACAGTTGTTCAACTGAATAGTTCAACTGGTTGGACAAATGATACAACTCTGTTATGTTCTTACAACTGCAAATAATACAAGATTATTATCCCGACTTTGATGGTCACTTTTTGTTTAGGAAACGTACTTAAAGATATAAAATCATTTTATTTTATACAAGCTGACCCGGCAAACGTTGTTTTACCAATATACGTTAATGTATTATACATATAAACCTTCCTCAAAAATCACTCTATCCATTAGAGAAAACCGCATCAACATCCGTTACCTAGTTTTAAAGAAGAAGACAAACAAACAGACAGACAGCGGAAAGCGACTTTGTTTTATACTATGTTTTATTTTATATAAAAATAGTTGTACAACTTGTATCCTAAAGCAACACTCGTTCAACCAGTAGGACAAACGTTACAGAGGAATATCATTTGTTCTACCAGTTGAACTACTCAGTTGAACAACTATATCAGAGGGGTTCTACCACCAACAGGACAGAAATTCATGCTCTTTTTAAACAAGTTTTTCCACATCCCAACTTAAGCCTTTTATAGCCACTTGCCGCCATTACAAATCGTACGGTCAAAAGCTATTACAGCTTCGAAATAGTGTAATAAAATACGTAAGGCTCTAACAGAATAGAACATTTCAAATAGAATAAAAGACAAAATACAGACCTTTATATAGGTACGTGCATAACAAAGAAAAACCGCGTTCCTTTTCCTTCACTGAACCCCCTCCAGTAATGATGTCGTAATCTGAGTTTCAAAGTGTGGACATAAAATAGGCTTAGAGAGATACCATTGGCCTAATTTTAGTATACACTTCAAAGTAAGTTGACCTCTCCTTCCCTGAAAATATTTAGAGTTACACTACAGTGTACATTTGGCCAGGTTATAATGATATGTCCAGGTCGAGATTCAGAAAAATCCTTGAGGTTTTTTTTTTCTATGTCACTTTTAACTCTCGTGTTTCCTGACCTTTGATGATAGTTACTATGATTTGTTTGTTAGTTTAGGTATTTTTTTATTCAGATGCAGATAATATAAAGCAGATAAAGATGCATAGAATTAAATTTATTTCTCATCTGTGTTGTCATCATGCAATTTATTTCTATGGTGTAACACAGACGCTCCTATGGTTTGAGGAAAGATAATGTGAAATATTTTTTTTAACATGATGCTTTCCTTTTCTTATAAAGGCACATCGATAATACAATATAAACACTTAGCAATACAATACAACATTAACAAATTCTAGTGATTATATCAATAATAGATAATAATATGCATAACATTTTTATTTAACACTAGGTGTCTCGGCAAACATTTGTTTTGCCACAGGAAGTCGCTTATGTACCCCGTGTATTGGAAGAAATACACCTTTCCTGGACTTCCACGTATAATTCAAGACCAAAATTAGCCAAATCGGTCCAGCCGTTCTCGAGTTTTAGCGAATATAACATTTTTATATATATAGAACTAGTTTAAATTTTTTTAGGTTATTAATTAGTATTTAATGGAAAGCACTTTGCGTACATAATGTTATATCTGTTAGTAAACTAACATGCTATGCTATGCTCAATAGATCATCTGCTAGAGTTGGTCTTAAAATTATGGATTAATAAAAAATCACGTCGAACATTCATGTACAAAGCACTCCGTTTATAATAGATGGCTCTGTACTCGACATGTTAATAATAAATTACAAATTAAGTAGTCTCTAATGAATTAGCTAAGTACGCAATACGTCAGCCTACACGCGTTGCTAATTTTGCGTAGCAATTAGAACGAATGGATTTTACTGAACGAATTTGTGTCGAATTAATAATATATAATGAAATAGATAAGTACCGCACGCTAGAATTCTTCATAAAGATAGTGGAACTAGTTACTAATAAGTTTGCGAAATGTCCGTTAATGCTAAAACCTTCAAGATTGAACAAAGTAAAGAAACCAATACATAGTAAAAAAACAAAGTCGCTTACCGTCATCTATCCCTATGTACGCTTAGATCTTTAAGGCTATGCAACGGATTTTGATACGAGGTTTTTGAAAAGATGTCTATATGCTACATAATACATAAATACATACACTTCACGCCTGTCTCCCAGAGGGGTAGGCAGAGACTACAGATCTCCATTTGTCACGGTCCTGACATACCACTTCCGCTTCATCTACATTCATACATCTTTTCATACATGACCTCCGGTTTCGAGTACTTTTCACGCCACCTTCGGTCAGGACATCACTACATAATGTACATGTATTATAGTAAGTAAATCAGAAATCCAGGTTACTAGCAGATACTCATGTTCATTCATTTTTTTTCTATTACGTAGCAAACTTTTAGTTGATTAACTTATAGAAAATGTCTGAAATTGATGAAATTTAGGGACCCGCTGCGCGATGCTTAGCGCCGTTTAGCGCCCATACATCAGTCATGGTTTTTGACGGAAAATTGATTCAAAAAGTTATAGGCGATCGAAATAAACCTTTGGAATGAAGTCCTCTACTATATAACTCTTTCTGCAAGAATATAAATAATGTACGCCGAAATAAACGGACAAAAGGGGTCCCAACCGAACGTGAACTGATGGAACTCAGAAAGGGCGTTTTAAAATCACGAAAAAGCAACGAGCTTGCGTGAAAAGATTAATGACTGTGTGAAGAAGTGTGCCCGGTTCAGATAGCAGGTGGAAATCGATTGTCTCTGCCTAACCCTCTATATACATGCTGATCCGCATATATACTTTTAAGGCGAAGTGTACGCTGTCTTTATAGGGTAATTCTCATTTGTTCCATAGAACAAGTTTCTCTCTTCCACTTTTCCTAGAGAAGGAAAAGGACGAACGATCTACTGTGGTTAAATAAGATCTTGTTCTATAGAACAACTGGGAATCACCCGTCTTTAGGGTACCCTACTTATAACACTTTTGCAGGTGTCAAAGTCCCAAAATGTAAAATAAATGACACGAGAATTCGGGTCAGCTGATTCTGCTTTTTTTATTTATTTATTCATATATTGCACTCATGTTGTACATGGGTTCTTAAATATCATCATCAGCCTTAAATTAGGTATGTAACAATGTGTATGAAGAATTTGCTTTTTAACGCACACTTCACGCCTCTTTAACCGACTTCAAAAAAAAGGAGGAGGTTCTCAATTCGTATGTATTTATTTTATGTTTGTTACCTCAGAACTTTCGCCTGGGTGAACCGATTTGGACGTTTTTTTGTTTATTTGAAAGCTGGTGCTTCCCGTTTGGTCCCATGTAAATTTGGTTCAGTTCCGACAATGGCATCCACGAGAAAACCACATATATGTCAAATTCTATTGGTTTAAGTCGGTTCTTTTTTCTTAAATTATAATCCCAAAGCGAGGTAGACAGAGGCACTAGGTTAGCAAATTCCAACGGTTTAGGCGCGCGTATACTCGCACCCCCAACATGACAGAGCGTAAGCCTATCGCCGTTATAGAGTTCACACCTAGTGCGGTATGCGGGTTTCATCACAATGTTATCCTTCACGTACGAGCGTTGCGTTGCGTACATAGGCTCTGAAAAAGAGTTCCATTGGTACACGTCCAGTACGGCCGGTGTCGAAACCGTGACATCCCGATTGCAAGTCAAGTATCCTACCAACTGGAGCACAGGCGCTCTACGACAAACAGTACACTTCTAAAAGAGTAGGCATTTTCGAATCACCCTGTGCATTTTATTTTTTTACATTATTCCAGTCCAGCGATCCAGTCCAGTACTGGACTGCTACTTACTGGATTCAGTTCATCCAATGCCGGTTTACATTTTTCCAGTAAGCAATCCAGTACTGGACTGGATCGCTGAACTGGAATAATGTAAACCGGCACTTACTGGATTCAGTTCATTCCAGTGCCGGTTTACATTTTTCCAGTAAGCAATCCAGTACTGGACTGGATCGCTGGACTGGAATAATGTAAACAGGGCATTACCTCGCAAGTAAGTGGGACAATTCGCGATGTTTGTGGAAAAGGCTTAGTATATTATGTACTGTTGTGGATTACATTACAGGTGAGCAGGTTGATAGATGAAAGCTGTTTTTCGATGTGATTTTTTTTGTGAAATGTTTCCGTTTTCCTATTCATCTACTTACCTACATTCTGTAGGTACTTTACATTAAAGGTAAACAGGAAATTCGCGGCGCATCTTTATTGAAGAGTTGATTCAAGATATTTTGTATGGAAAATTTGTTTTCGCAACATTTTTACTCTGTTCATTATCTCCGGAGAATATTTGTAAAGAAAAATCGTGGTTATTTTGTGGATATTACATTGGGAAGTACCTACGGAAATTAAAAAAAAATACACTTTCCGCTTTTTAATCCCAACGCGGGGTAGGCATAGGCACTTGCTAAGCAAATACCCATGATTAACCAAGCGTATTTAACGCAACAACGTCTTAAAAAATGATTATAAATCTTCTATATTAATAGCATTAAAATCCATTGCATAGATAAAAATATGATGTCCACAGCTGGTCGTGAGCCTCCCCAATGATTTCCATGAGCAATTGGGGGGAAATGCCACGCTTGACATGCGGTTTGACGATCGCTATGGACGTCTATACGACTATATATTGTACTATGGTGTATTTATAGTCGTTGCCAGCGTGCATACACACATCAAAAGTGTCTAGGGATCAAGAACATTTTTAGCTCTAAAAAAACCTAATTTATTTAAATCAAATCTAATCTTCTGGATTGGTCTCCTACCTAATTCCCCATGCCTGTATGAATGACTTATCACCACATTTTGAATAAATTATGAATGAATTCAGTTTTTGTAAAATATATTCTTGATTGCAATCTTCTAAAATGTACTTGATCCCTGGACACTTTTGATGTGTGTACTATTTATAGTGGTTGTCAGCATGTCTACCTCTGTTCCGTAGGGTCGTGGGTTCGGTTCCCACCACTGACAGGTACTTAAGTGATGAGCTTTTAAGTACTTGTTGGATGTGTCTGGGTGTTTTATTTAAATAAGTATGTATTGAAATGAATAATATTGTAACAATTAAATATATCTCGTTGTTTGAATTCCATAACACAAGTGCTTTAGCTACTTAACATGGAGTAATATATTTATTTGTGTGAAAGGGAATGTGTGTGTTGTTGTAAAATATATTTATTTATTGTTGATTGATTAATAAAGTTTTCAATTTTCAATCCAATATTTTTTTTTATTTCAGGTATGTATCGAAAGTGCAAATCCTGTGGATGTCATCATCATCATCATCATCAGCCCATACCTGTCCACTGCTGGACATAGGCCTCTCCAATGTGGATCTCGACGTGATTGAAAAGTAAGGTTACATTTCAATTTAATTTGACAGGACGAAGCTCAGAAACGCAAAAGTACATGTTTGTTTAATACATTTTTAATCTGGAACTCTTTTTCAGAGCCTATGTACGCAACGCAACGCTCGTAGGGTGAAGGACAACATCGTGATGAAACCCGCACACCACAAGGTGTGTGAACCCCCTGTCACGTTGGGTTAAATACGCTTGGTGAACCGTGGGCATTTGCTTTAGCAAGTGCCTCTGCCTACCCCGCTTTGGGATTAAAAGGTGTGAAGTAATACTTATACATCTTTTACAATACTTTTGTGGATACTGTCCGCAGACAATTTTCTTCTAAGAAGACGTTTCTAGGTATAATACTACTTTTTACCAATATTTACATAAGTTGGGCTCAACCCCTGTCACGTTGGGCTAAGTACGCTGGATTAACCGTGGGCATTTGCTGATCGAGTGCCTCTATCTACCCCGATTTGGTATTAAAAGTGTATTTTGTTAAATTAGTATGAAATTAGTAAGCATATTTATGTTAAGTATACTTAGCAGTAAGCCTTTGGCGATTTGAAAAGATACCAGTTTCTTCCCGGTTCTTCTGGCCAGTAAAAGAAATGAATTCGAACCGGGGACGGTTACTTTTGTTTTTAAAGTCATAAATGACGTTCATCAAGCTTCGTGTTATGCACTTATAACGATGAAATAAAGAAATTTTGACTTTTGACATTAATATTTTTTCATTGCATAAGTTATGTTATACTTTTCCTATACGAAAGACAACTCAATCGCATAGCAAAACTATGTACCGGCAGAGACTGAGACGAAGAATGTAAATCCATAAAGCGCATCGCGAGATCTATTCTCAATTTACAAAATGCAGTCTGAACTCTGCCTCCCCCCTCCCCCTACCACCCTCAGTCAGGCGCTCCTGCGACCGACAGGTGTGAGTGTTGACGGAAATACATAGAGATTGGATAATAATAGATGAGAATTTTAGGTGTTTGTTTCCAAAAATATCAACAGTACACAGGGGCATACGCGTGTAAAAGGACCCCGAGAAATGGTCTTAGAAAGGTTAGGTTATAAATAAATAATAATAAATATCCCGGGACATAGGCCTCTCCAATTGCACGCCAATTGAAGAGGCCAATTTCCAGTGGACAAGTATGGGCTGATGATGATGATGATGATCCCGGGACATTTTTTTACACACGGTCAACTGACCCCAAACTAGGATGCCCTGTACTATGGGTGCCAGAGATCGATACACTTGCATAAATACTTTTAAATACATAATATATAGATAAATAAAACACCCAGACGCACACAACAAATGCCTTAGCTGATCACTACAGCATTATATCCGTGGCGGGAATCGAACTCGTGACCGTCGTCCTGACCACTAGCCCATGCCGGCCGTATAATACTATACACAGGGTAGAAATTCCTTATGCCTTCTTCTTCTTCGAAAGTTCTGAGGTAACAAACATAAAAAAGTACAGACGAATTGAGAACCTCCTCCTATTTTGAAGTCGGTTAAAAATTATTTATTATTGTTTTACCTTTGTTGTAACACCATAGAACATAATAGCCAGGGTTAAAATAATTGTGAACGGTTTGTATGTTCTACTACAGGAGCACGTGTTATAAATTTCCCACAATTCAGTATGTGACAGAAGGAAGAAAAAAAATAACATTTATTCGTCATTATCGTAGAGTATCATATTCATAGCTTCGTCCTGTCAAAATTCAGTATGAGACAGAAGGAAGAAAAAAAATAACATTTATTGACAATAGTAGAAAAAAGCGTCTGTGGTCCAGTTGGTCGGACACTTGACTTGTAACCGTGAGGTCGCGGGTTCGAGTCCGGCTACTGGACGTGTACCA
>SJJU01033320.1:0-15093 GCA_012932125.1 Conopomorpha cramerella | reverse complement strand
TTCGACCAGTAGTGGCTAACAAATGGAAAAGACAAAGTGGAGCGTGTCAAACTCCTGTTCCCAGTAAAGGAGTTGTCGGGATTAGCTGCTCACCACTGCGACTCCTGTTAGTGCTGGACGGGTCGAGTGCGACTATGTTCTTAGTAAACTTTACGTTGCGAACTTGTCGCGAAAGTTAGATAGCAATAAACGGTTTAGAAGTTCGAGTTAGTTTCTATAGAAAAATATTGATCGGCCGCGCGATTTTATCTGGCCGTATTGCTTTCGTTTTTACTGTTCGTGCGGTCTGGGAAATTGTTCTTGTTATGTTTCTTATCTTAAAATGTAAATATACAGAATAATATTATAAATATATACAATGCTGAATATACCTACGTTGCGTCAAAGTGAAATTGCAAGATTGGCTTTTAACTTTAGATTATGCTGATGTTTAACTGCTAATTAAATATGTGGTTTAGTTATATATTAGAAAACATAAATAAGAAATATGTTACTCTAAGAAATATGTTACTTAAGATAAATACATACTCACAGACAGACAAGGCTAATTTAAAATTATATTATGAAGCAAGATCTATTTTATACTAGTGGACGCCCCCGCGATTTCATTCGCGTAGTTTTAACATAAAATATACAAAACTTAAATTACAAAATCGGCATATTACGTATTAGGTCCTTTTTGTTCTAATGATGCGAATTATGATGAGTATATGTGTTAGTGGTATTTACGTAAGTTATTCTAAGTGAGTGAAGATTTCATATCGAGGCTTTTCACAAACAAATTGTATACACTTGGAAAGTAAAAGACTAATAACTCACTTTTGTTACTCTCAGTAACCGAGAAAGACAAAAAAAAAGATAAATGTAAACATTGTTTCTGTATAACTAACAACACAATTTGTTGAGTCTATTCGTCTTTAGTGGAAAAACATCGTACCCAAAATAGCAGTGGCGTGCACTGGCTTTTACGACAAGGTAGGCAGTAATCCCCACGGATTGACACCTATATATAGGTACCCTATCTGGTCGCCCACAAAACACTGGGCCTTCGTTAGCCTGTATCGTGAGTGCCACAAAAAAAGATTTAGCAATTACTCTATTATTAGGTCGGAAAGCCAAAAGGCAGTAGCAGCGGGGTAGGCAGTGTCTTTTTGCCTATGTTGTGTGCACGCCACTGCAATATAGTGTGTAAAATTAGGGCTTGTTCATATTTTTTTAGCTAATTCGTGATAACTGTTCAATTTTTTTTTTTTTAATGAAAAACCATATATCAACATTCGAAACGTTGATAAGGAAACAATTTCCTTGCCTCATCGGCCGAGTGTATAAATCAAATAAGCGAACCGCACAAACCCAATTCACCTTGCGGCAGATTTTTTTAATAAACCTGTTATTTTTTTTTTCAATAAAACGAAAAGTAAGGAATAAAATGGCGGGAATTGGCACACGGCCGCAAATTTACTCAATTTCGTTGCCAACTTTTTACAATGTCCCTTCTTTACAATAAAGCTGGAAGTTTCCGAGTCCCGGCGGGGTGATCACGTTGAGCCCCGGCTTACGTTTAGCTTTCGAATTTGTTGCAAAAGTGAATTAGATATTATTTTGCATAACTACCTCTTCAATTTGCAACTTGAAGAATGGAAAGTGGCACTCCGGGTGCCTGGTTTATGTCCACTTTACATAATTAGCCCGCCATGCATGACTTCTGTAGGGAACGGGGTTTCCGTAATCGGAGATGGATATCAGCCGTCTCCGTTGCAAATTGGTTTCTGAAAATTCAGATGTCACTATTCAAGTAACATTCTTCTGGAAACATTTTACTTCTAGTTATTCCTGGTGATAGTATGAAAGAAGTATGCGTGTCTATTACTGTTCTATTATTGTGCGAGTCGTGTTGTTATTTCTTCTATATTGGGTCACGACCGTGACTGTACACTGTGTAAAACACTTATATATTCTTAGAAACGTTGTTGGGTTCGACAACTTTTACTGTGGCGGCAATGCGGGGAAAAGAAAAAAAAGTTCACCTCCATACAAAATGTCATTTCCCGTGGCAGAAAATCGTCTATTGTATATGGAGACTTTTCATTTCCCCGCCATGATAAAAGTTGTTTATATCTTTCTAAAACCATTGCTCGAGGTCCTTTTACAGGCAGTACATAACCTTTCTTCAACCATTTTTCTACACAAATAACTACGATCACTTAGTCGTATTTGTACCTAACTGTCATTTAAAATGACTGTAAAAATAAAAGTGTCCGTACTTACTTATTACCGTTATTTTTTTAATAAAGAAAGTAAACTTTCCGAAAATGTAATATAAAAATTTACGTTACGATTACGCAAGACTCCCTCATCGACCCTAGGCTTCCCTTCAAACCTGGTTCACTTAAGCCTACATTGGCGTATACAAATCTGTTTCCTTAGCCCCCATTCGCCGCGTGTTCTTTCAGACAATCGAGCTCAGCTCACTGAGAGTTTATAGATGGACCATCCGTGCCTCACCTCGGCGAATAAAAAGGTCCGTAAAAAATTGCCGGCTTAAAGTACATTTGTCACTGGCAGATCGGAATTAAAGAAATTGGCCCACAAATGAGGCTGTGGGGTGTCAGAAATGAGTTTGTCTGGGGAATTGGGGCGTGAAAAAGTTTCAAGATGAAAGTCAAATGTGCTGCATGAAATTGGACTCATTTGTATGCACTCGTCCAAAGCGAAAAAAAAATCAATATTTTCGTCAGTTTTTGTACAACATTTTGGAAAAAATTACGCTTTTTAAATTTTAATTAGGTGTAGGTATCGAATTGTATTCGATTTCCTTTCTTAAAACGGAAAACGTGAAACATTTTCATAATGTGCGGGCGAAACCGCAGTATATGTAGTAGAGAAGACTTTATGTAATAAAAAAAATCTTCAATTTCAAGCAAGGCAGAGTGGTCCGTGAATCGTGGCCTATTTAGAGAAATTGATTTTGACGTCCTCGACTGCACTTATGCGGATGAAATTCGCCGGTCGTTGTCGGAACGTGGGCCAGGATTGGTCATTATTCTTGCATAGTCTTTGCTGATATATTTGTTTTTTTAATATTTTATGAATCAAAAGAGGATTTTTTCGTTCTCCGAAACCGCGCTGTGCATGGAGTATTAAAGCAAATGGTTTACATTACGTTTTTTTTTGTACGCTGCCGCTTGTACAAATTTTCAACATCACAACTTGTTTTCCATATTCCTTATTATTTTCTCATCTCCGCAATACAAATGTTTACCACTGAAAACGTCTTACTAAGTCGTGGATATTCGATTTCTGCGATTAAATTGTCTATCGCTAAGTAAACGTAAGTAATTTATTTCCTAATTCCCTAAATAGAAAACTCTACCGAGAGAAACGCGCGAGAGTGATCCCACAGATCCGGGAATCGTAAACTCATATATTACAGGGTGAAATATGATCCCGTTTCCAACGTACGAGTAGGTAGAACTTCCGAACTCCCAAGTTACTTGTCTTTGAACCTGCTATTCATGTCAAACTCCTTTTCCCGTAGGTCAAGTGACACTGGTGTGGTAGTTCCAGTGAACTGGACGCCGAACGCTTGGCTAAATAAGCTGACAGTGTCTTTCAGTTAGTTAGCGAATGGGGAAACTGAAATGTTTTGTCGTGCCCCGACGCCGTCGCCGCCGCCGCCTCCCGCGGCAAAGTAGATTTGAATTTTATAAGAAACTGCGGAAGTAATAGTGCTGTACAGTCAGTCTATTAGGTAGTGATGGCCTAGCGAGGAAAGTTCAGGATTTTTTGATGAAAACGGAATCCTATCGGTACTGGAGCCTATTCGATGCGTACAAAAACAATTGGTGCTGAATTATCTGCAACAGCATAGAAAGCCACTCCGGTTCGCAAAACGGATTATAGAGCGATGAGCTATCCTATCCTTACTAATATTGCACGTGTCGAATATGTTATGAGTATTACAGATTACTATACTAGCCGTGTGGTGACGGCGAATAGAATACATGTGTCACCACCCCAGCCCAACTTTTCCCGTCATGGGGGTCGTAAGAGGCGAACGAGGGAGCTCTCCAGAGAACGGGCAGCAGCGCTCTCTGTGAGTTAAACCACAACACCACTGCGATCGCCAACCCGCCTGCCAAGCGTGGCGATTACTGGCATTTTACCCCAAATGACGGATCTCATTGGGGGAGGCCCTCGTCCAGCAGTGGACGTTATGTGGCTGATGATGATGATGATTGCACGTGTCAAATATGTTATGAGTATTACAGATTCTAAATTTTCCCAAGAAAAAGAAAAAAAGATTTCTTAAATATTATCAAAGTGAAGGAAAAGTGACACCAAATTATAATTATAAAACTAACTCTTGTGGAGGTCCTTGATAGGCTTTATTCTTTTTTAGATTGAAAATATATAAAATCTTAAATTGATATTAATTCAATCATTATTAAGCAGCACAGTCGCCATTCTTTTCAAGTAAATTCACTAATCCTAAATAGCGAAACTAGCTTACCGAAGTAAGTTAGCTATAAAAACGGGTTACTTGTTTGGAAGTTGCGAAGTTTTTCAGCTCATTTCGCCTTGAGGAATTATCTACAAGGCTTTCACTGAAGTTTTGTACTTGTTGTTAACGCCTTTACGTCACTTTTAATCCGGATGATCATTTACGAAATCTGCTTACTTTTTTATGTTGCCTCTCTCGTGTCCCACTGCAACACCCTCCGTTCATGCAAATGGTTTACATTACGTTTTTTTTTTGTACGCTCCGCTTGTACAAATATTTGACATCACAACTTGTCTTCCATATTCCTTATTATTTTCTCATCTCCGTAATACAAATGGTAAAATGCTGAAAACGCCTTACTAAGTCGATTAAATTGTCTACCGTTCATCTCCGATTTGGGCCAAGTTAAGTTTGTTTTTCGGTAAAGTTATTTACTTATCTATACATATTTTATTATGAAAAACTGTTTTAATATTATAATTTCAGTGAGTTTTTGGCAAAAAAAAAAATGTAAGTTGACATGAGATTTCACAATATTATTTATATTTCTTAGTTGTGCCAAAGCGAACGTTATATTACAAGAGGTTACGAACTCCGGGTTACAAGTCATAATATATTTATACGTATACAGCAAATATTCGTCATAATCAACATAATCATCCTATATTTGTCTACTGTAGGAACCATTTAGATTTAGGCAGCTTCCGCCAATCCCAAATTGCGGTACTGTGCCGTGATTGGTCTTGCGTCATAAAAACGAATAAATGGACAAGAAACGAAAGGAAGTTTTCTTTGCGTTCTAATCCCACTGGCCTCTCCACTGTTGAGCCAACTCTCGCAAATTCTTCGTTCTACTCAGCTTGTCGAGTCGCGGTCTGTGCCGAGTCGATGTACATGAAATATTATCTCACAACAATGACATTGCCCGACAAAATCTGAACCGTAGGTACCTATTTGAACTTGATAATCTTTTGACCTTAAGGTCACTTTGGTCCCAGGATTAATTCGGTGACTTTGATCTAGTGGAGTGGCTGTGTTCTTATATAAACACTAGCCGTGAGGATCTAAATAAACACGCCGTGAAAATTGCGTTGGCCATTTTGAAACTAGTCTGTAATCCTAATATCTAATGGAACTTCTTAGTTAGTACTTGTAAAAAGAAATAATAAAAAAGGTAATTAATTTAATTAAACTAGGCTTTACAGTTTAAGGGATGAATTCGAAAAGTGCATAAGTACAGTTTTTTAAATAGATTTCTGTTACTATTTTGTAATACACACATCAAAAGTGTCTAGGGATCAAGTACATTTTAGAAGATTGCAATCAAGAATATATTTTACAAAAACTGAATTCATTTATATTTTATTCAAAATGTGGCGATGAGTCATTAATACAGGCATGGGAAATTAGGTCGGAGACCAATCCAGAAGATTTGATTTAAATAAATTAGATTTATTTAGAGCACAAAATGTTATTGATCCCTATTCACTTTTGATGTGTGTATTTGCTGCATACCGTGAATCAGTATCCCAGTACCGACCAATTTCACCTAAACTTTTCCACCCAAGTGAACCAAAGCGTTGTGTGGCTCAAGTTAAAACGTGGACTGTCATTTCGTCGCGCGGTGGATCTTTAAAGCGACGGGTGTGCAATCACATCGGCTTTGCAATGGGAACGCAGTCGACATTACCGCATCCTTCTATCCGATGGATGGACTGTATGAGGTATTACGCAGTGTGAGATTAGTGATTAGACCAGGTGGGATGTCTGATACAATCTTGTAGTTGCATCGCTCTGGCATGGTAGCGGCGAACGAGCACTGGTGGCGTGCACTGGTTTTTACGACAGTAATCCCCAAGGATTGTATCTTGTCTTTGCGAAATATACGTACCTACCTATCTATTCACCCACAAAACACAGGGCCTTCGTTACACTTTGTCGTGAGTACAACAAAAAAAGATCTAGATAGAGTTATTCTATTATAAGGTCGGGTAGCCATAATACTAAGGTAGGCAGTGTCTTTTTGCCTTTATTGTGTGCACGCCACTGTGTACTAGTACCCTAGACTAGATGCCAGAGCGATGCAACTACAAGATTTACTAAATCTTCTCTCTCTCTCTCTTTCAGATTGTAGTTGACTAAGGCCCCTGGCTGTGTACCATGAGGGTTTAAAGCGACGATATCATCTATGGTAGTAGCGTGCTAGATAGGGCGTCCCACATGAGGAGTTGGTTACTAAGAAGAAGAAGAACATGCTCCCATCTTCCATCAATTAACTTAAGACGCCACACATGTAATGGACCACTTACTATCTAATTTATTCGCTCGTTGGGCTTTGAATATCGGTAATTGTAAAGTACTTACACAGACTTACTTATTACAGATATCTTTCGTCTTTTAAAATAAATAACGTGTGAATATAAAGAACAATATCTGTATGTAAAAAAAAATATCTCTGTTTCCCTTGGCGCATGACGCATGAACGGCGCGATCGTTTTTGCAAATGATTATTTTTTGTTGTGTTATTAATAATATTAGTTAGAAAACAGATTTTGCTAATTTGTTTTTATTTGTGTTTGTGTTAGAAGAGATACTAACGCAAGAAGGAACTTAGAATCCTTCTGATATCACAACAACAAAAAAAAAACACAAAACAAATAACAGCGAGATAATACACATTTAACCCTTAACTGCATGATTTTTTTTTGTCTGAATAAAAACCTATCCTTCTTAAATTATGTGACCTACGTCATGAAAAATAATAAAAAAATTAAAAGTGGTCTAAAGTCGAAACTGCGTTCATACGTATTAGTTGTACCTTTGACAATAATTTAAAATAAAAAATCGGTAGATGGGACGGCTAGAAAAAAAATATTCGAGGAAAATTATACTAATGTTGTATTACATCACTATGCAGCTAAGGGTTAAAAGTAATAAAACCAAAATTAAATATAAACAGTTCAGGATGTAAAAAGGCAGCTGGCTCAGCATTATGCTGGGGATTGCACCCGCATGACTGATTTTCAGCCAGTGCCATAAGTGGCCGACGATGTGTCAAAAGTATTACAGATGTGAATGTAAAACTTTGTTACCCTTTCACGCAAAAACTACTCACCCGACCACCGTGAAACTTTGCACTGAATATTCTTGGAGGCATTAGAACTGACTGTACACAGTGGCGTGCAGTATTTTGGCTACCCGTCCTAATAATAGAGTTATTGCTAGATCTTTTTTTGTTGTACTCACGACAGAGGCTAACGAAGGTCCTGTGTTTTTTGTGGGTGAGTAGATAGGTAGGTACCTTTTTTTCGCAAAGACAAGATACAATCCTTGGGGATTACTGTCTACCTTGTCGTAAAAACCAGTGCAGGCCACTGCTAGTACACTAGTCAATAAAATCACATTCCAGACCTCAGTGGCGTGCACTGGCTTTTACAACAAGGTAGGTAGCAATTCCCACGAATTGACATATCTGTATAGGTAATTTGTCTTTACGAAACATAGGTACCTCCCTATCTACTCACCCACAAAACACAGGAACTTCGTTAGCCTATGTCGCGAGTACAACAAAAAAGTATCTAGCAATAACTCTATTATTAGCTCGAGTAACAAAAATATTAAGGTAGGCAGTGTTTTTTTTGCCTATATGGTGTGCACGCCACTGCCAGACCTCCATGGAACCTTCATTAGTTGATTAAAAACAAAATATACGTGCAGATTCCTACGTTCGTAATTTCCAGGAACCGGTTAATTATCTCCCATTTTCCTGCATCGAATAGAAATAGTTTGACGGAGTGAAAACTTTCTTACTCTATACGTACAGTCGGAGACAAAAGATCGTATACGATTTTCAATATCTCTGAGTTACTCTAGAGTTTATTCCTATAATAATAAAGCTTAGTTTCCACTGGATATTAATCAGTGAATAATAATATTTGTCTATTGCCAACTACTAAACTAGGAAACTTTCAGGTTTTACTATTATTCTTAACGGCGGAGTTTGCTTCTATGTAGACCGATGATATAATTTCTTTGAAACGAATGATCGTGGAAATCGTTGGGGAGGCCCTCGTCCAGCAGTGGACGTCACGTGGCTGACGATGATGAATGTATGGTATATAATTGTATATTTGCTTAGTAATTGCTGCTGTGGTGCTTTTGGTGCAGAAAGTTTTTACTTTTTATTGTACAAAGTGAAATAAAGGATAGTTTTTATCTATATATAAAAATCAAAGCCGCTTTTCGTTGTCACGACATAACTTCGTGCTTCTCTGTAATTAAATAATACATGAACATATACATACACATAACATAATTCATAAAATTTCCTCAAGAATCACTCTGTCTATTAAAGAAAATCGCATCAAAATTCATTTAGTACTTTTAAAGATGTAATCATACATAGGGTCAGACAGCGCGAGGTGACTTTTTTTTTAACCAAATTCAAAAAAAGGACGATATTCTCAATTCGTCTGTATTTTTTTTAAGTTTGTGTCCTCAGAACTTTCACCTGGGTGAACCGATTGGGTTGTTTTTTTTATTTGAAAGCTGGTGCTTCCCGTTTGATATTTGGTTCAGTTCCGATAATGGCATCCATGAGAAAACCACATATATGTCAAATGTTACTGGTTGAAGTCGGTTCTTTTTTCTTAAAGTTATTCTTTAACTAGCTTTCCGCCCGCGGCATCGCCCGCGTGGACTTCGGTTATATTGCGGTATAAAGGAATATTTTTGTTTTCCCTCGGTAATATCAATTTTTTCCGGGATAAGAAGTATCCTATTATTTAAACCGGACTTCTAACTATACGTCTGCTTCAAAGCAATCGGTTCAGTAGTTACGGCGTGAAAGCGAAACAAACAAACAAACTCACTTTCCCTTTTATATTTAGTAAGATAGTAAGATTACGTTATTGTACAATGTGTTCTACAATGTTTTGACATTATTTCAAACCATATACATTTTATCATAAATGAGTGGTAAATTCGTCGTGCTGGTAATCCCTTTTACAATCACAAATATCGTCAATCACTTTGAGGATTGAAGTAAAGCAGGCTTTGTATTGTAAAAGTAATCAAAATTTTATCGATAAACGAATTGTCACTGAAACACCACAAGTATCGACGTTTTTATTTTCGCAACGAAAAGTTCCGTTTAGGTTAATAGTTTTTACATACCACGAAACTATAACGAAAACATACTTAGAAACTTTAGTAATTTACCACTTACCTCCGTATCCTGAGACACAGAGATGAACACACATTATTATCTCAAGCACTCTATTGCCTAAAGAAATAAGGACGGAATTTCAACAGTGAATTGTTATGTAGATGTGAAGCAAAACGCTTCAATTACCCCCCTATTTACCTTTTGCCCCACTAATGACTACCATTGCCCGGGAATTACCAAACAGAACATTTTAATAAAGATATTTCTTTTCTTTTTTTTTAGGGTTCCGTACCCAAAGGGCATAGATTTTGCTGACTGACTTTCTAATGTCTGTATCTCATGAACCGTGACAGTTAGACAGTTGAAATTTTGACAGAACACGGTTTACTTTGCCGCTGTATGAGCAACTACTAAGAACACCACTGAATTCATTGATTGATTACTTGATTTTAACCAAACGTAATTCGATTACTCGATTTTGATAACGGCAACGACTAAATAGGTACATGAAATACCTATTTACAGATAATTAAGTTACCGTTTGGGTATGGGCTGATGATGATGATGATGATGAAGTTACCGTTTGTATGTTTAGTAATGAAAGCTTCAAAGTATGTTTGTGTGTTTTGTCCATTATTTTATTTTAAACACTTTATTTATACAATTATAATATAACAATTAATAAAATTCCCATTCAGGTATACAATTACAGGATTATATAATATTACATGTTTACATAAAAAAAAACACGTCTTGTATTTAAAATATTACTAATATTTTTTCAATTTTTACAGACACCACGGAACCGTCCATGACACCAGGAGCGTCTGTGGTCCAGTTGGTCGGATACTTGACTTGTAACCGGGAGGTCGCGGGTTCGAGTCCGGCTACTGGACTTGTACCAATGGGACTCTTTTTCAGAGCCTATGTACGCAACGCAACGCTCGTACGGTGAAGGACACCATCGTGATGAAACCCGCACACCACAAGGTGTGTGAACCCTATAACGGCGATGGGCTCACCCCCTGTCACGTTGGGTGAAATACGCTCGGTGAACCGTGGGTACTTGCTTTAGCAAGTGCCTCTGTCTACTCCTCTTTGGGATTAAAGGCGTGAAGTGTATTTATTTTTTTTATTATTTTTACCACGGAACCCTTCGCGCACGATACCGACTTGCACTTGGCCGGTTTTTTTTTTCATTCTCAACCCTCGAGTGGCCCGAGAGGCGTCTTCGCACTTTCCCCCTTCTTAATTATAATTAGAATAGCGGACGATGTTTTTGTTCCATTTAAAAGGTTGTTTTTTTCTTCAACTGGTCACTCTCTTGGAAAAGGGTTTCTTGATGTTTATTAGCACTTGTAAACAAAGGCTCTTTGTTAGTTAAGCGAGAAAATGTGTTGGTACGTTGCCTTAGGTTATTTAAGTTTCGGGTAGTTTAATTTCGTTTTTTTCTCTTGAACATTTAACTAAATTGGGTAATTTACGGCGTTTATGACCCTTTTTGCCGTGACAGTCTTAGATCTGGGCCGGATATAAATTAGCCATAGATGCGACGACCGTTAGGGTAAATGAGTTCTCGAGTGGAGACCGCGTCTCGGGAAACAGAGTGCAGAACGCCCTCAGGGAAGGTGTGTTGTGCGCCGTTAAAACTATTCACTCTTTTTTAATTTCTAATATTAATCTATCATAATTTTGTAAACGGGATTTTTTAACATTCGTTATTCTGTTACGTTTTCCGATACAATAATATCATAACAATTAGAATACTAATTTTATTTCTTCAAACACGTATAGTCATTTTTGAATTGCTGAAGATGGCTGGAAGAAGCTGGATGCGAGAAGTCGTAAATAAATGCGGCGTGCAATTGTAGAGGTCCATGTGACCGTGGATAATATAGGCTGATAATGACAAGTCAGATATAATAATCTTAATATATAAAAATCCAGTGTCATGATGTTTGTTCCCAATGAACTCTACACCAAGGCTACCGATATTTACAAAAGTTGGCATTTATATGTTATTTCGTAAAATTTGGGACATAGGTTAGTTTATATTTCGTGACATCCACTGCTGGGCACAGGCCACCCTAGAGATTATATATACTAATTTTATATTCATATTGATAGTTAAGAAGGACAACGTCTGTCGAGTCCACTAGTAAGTTATATAAATTTTAAACTTTTCGCGGGTGATTTGAGGGTTGCAGTTCCTCTTAATGGATTAAAGATACTGTCTAAATTAAATATGAAAATTGATGGTTTATCTTACGAAATCTGGTATAAACAGTCGACTTCGAGAAAAGTCTGTGTGTATATAATATGTATGTTTAACTGTGTGCTAGGAAATTGAACACCATTAAAACATTGGTACTACTACTAATAACACAAGTAATGCTCCGTGAGCATTGCTATGTTACTTAGTGTTGCCGAAAAATCGATAGTTTTACTAACGATTGTTGGTCAACTATCGATAGACAATCGATATTGGCCTATCGTGTGGCAACACTAGTGTTACTCGAGTTTTATACAATTTCTTTCATCGCGGTGGGAATTTCCGAATAAGTAACTAAGAAGAAATCAAGTAAAGTTGATTTCAAATGCTAAAAAAGGCGTAGGTAAAGTGTTTTTGTAACGATAAAAAATATGTTAAGTTGATCCAAATATTATTATTATCATATTATCCTATACTCCCAAAAAAACTTTATCGGTGAATGCGATCTAACGAAAATATTTAACAGAAAATAGAATTTAAGCGGATTTCTTATATCCATACAACAGAAAAGCGTGGGGTGAACAACTACACAAAGTTTCAATTGAAAGAGCTCAACCTTGGCACGTCGCAGCCCGGCCTTACTGCCAAAAGGAAGACACGAGACTCGCAAGAAATTTAAAAACAATCTCACCACCGTTTATCAAGACACAATACAGCGCCGCTAGAAATATATGGGCCCTATTAAACAATGTAGCAGACATTTTTATATGTTGAGATGCCAACGAGCCGTGCAAAGGGAAGTAATATCCCGCGCCCCCGACGCGTTTGTTCGCGTCCTTTTATACTTTTTTCCATACAAAACGGCAATAATAGCAAGTGTTTTCATTGCCCCGCCATTTGTAAAAAAAAAACTTTTCCCGCCAAAGCCAGGATTTGGGTGTTTATTGCGATTTGCGCCGCGAATGTGTTTACGGGGGTTGTTATTGAAAATCCAACTTTAACTGGCGCCGCGCGGATATTTTCCCCCCTACCTGCCTTGAATTTATGGTAATAACTCGTTTTATTAGTTACAACAGATGTGGCCTTGTGGCCTGGCGGTTGAAGATTTAGGAGGTCGCAGGTTCTAATACAAACACATAGTAAAATTTTATTTTTAGTCACACTCTCAAATACGCTCTACATAATAATTTATGCATTACCTGAAGGGAAAACATCCTCCAGAATTAATTAAGACTGAACTTAAGTTGAAGTCGACAACGTACTTTAGTTTTTTCTTGATTTAATTTTCAAGATAGAAATAGAGCACGGTTGTTGTTTGGTGGTCACATCTGTAACCCAACTTTAGATAGAGCCCATTTAATTACACACATCAAAAGTGTCTAGGGATCAAGAACATTTTTAGCTCTGAAAAAATTATAATTTATTTAAATCAAATCTATTCTTCTGGATATTTCTTCTACCTAATTCCACATGCCTGTTTCAATGACTTATCACCACATTTTGAATAAATTATGAATTAATTCAGTTTTGGTAAAACATATTCTTCATTGCAATCTTCTAAAATGTACTTGACCCCTAGACACTTTTAATGTGTGTACAACTCTAACGATGTGTAAACATACCAATATAATAAAATTGTGTTGCAGAACAAAAGGCGTTATTGTACTTCAGTAGATACATATTTACAATAATCGAGTAGTTTGTAAAAAAAGGACTTTTTTTGGGTGCTTTAACACAATTGCAGTCAGCCATTTACATCATACATATTATGCTTACAACAAATTTCTCAAAACACACTTCAATTAAACCAAAACAAAAACCTGTACATTACAGTAGCTAATATTCCATTAACGGGCGTCATGCCGCAGCGGCATCGGTGAATCCGCCAATCAAATAACTAAACGTCAAATTGACATTTCATTGGCCGTTCACGAAGGCTGTTAGCATTGGAAATGTAAATAAAACAGTTGGCAGGCGATACCCAGCGGACTACGCGCTACATGCGAAATTAATTTTCGATGCTCTCGATAATGAGTCGACACAACCAAGCGATCCGGGCGTTTCACGCGGCGCTTTCGTTTGTAAAGGGGGCATTTCGCCGCGTGCGTTTGCGTTCGATGTTGGTTTTGATTGCGAAGAATTTTCCAGCGTAAAGATAATTTCTGTCGCCTCGTGAAATGTTTCGCACTGTTTATTTCATCATTCAGCATGCAATCAATGAAGGATTGTTTTTCCGCAAATTAATAATTACCATTAAAAATCGCCCAGGGGAACAAAACGTAATAGGTGGGAAACCTTTAATTACTTTAGCAATTACCTAAGCGATTTTCGACAGTATTAAAATCTATGTCTTTTGTTTAGGTAATTAATATAGTTATTGAGACAGTTCTTACGTGTAATTTTCTGTCGGTGGTTATTAAATTGGAAAAAATTATTCTCGACTAACGAAGAGACATTAAACAAAAAACCTAGGAACAATGTTTTCACGGAGGTAAGTATACCTAACAAAAATATTCTCCTGAAATTTTAGACGTCGACGTAGACAGACGTGACGCATTACGCACTAAACGACATGACAAGGTTAAATTACACACGCCACCGCTAGCAGTCTTCGTAAACGCGTCCTTAATTTTACCCACGTAAAGTTGGCAGCCCTGTGTCATTACGTTGTCGCAACAGCGATTCCCGCGAAATTGCTATCCCATGTTGATCAATGGCGGACTGTGCTATCGAACCCCCGAAATGTGGCACTTTGGAATCAATCGCTCGCACTACTTGCATGGCTTGCTTTTGTTTGCTAATTAACTTGCTTCTATAATTTACTTGGCGGCGTATTTCGGGAAGGGTTTCACATATTACTGATACACGTGAACGGCGTAGGTGTAAGGTTATTTATTCATAATTGATGAGCTATTTGTTCATTTATTAGCTATGAAATTCCCAATATTTTGGCTCTACCAGCTGCGTAGTTGAACATTAATTTATATTAGCAACACAAGAATTAGGTTTCCCTGTCATCATTATTAGACTCGCGTGATAAGAACCAAATGGACGTATATTTATAATTGCAAATTTACAGGAGAGCATGAAAACAATCTAAAATTAGGGTATTCAGAGATTAAAATACAAAACAATACATAATAAAAACCAAAAATGGTACAACTGGATGCTACAAATGGTAGTTGAAATATTGTGAGACAGTTAGTTACA
>SJJU01033317.1:0-13042 GCA_012932125.1 Conopomorpha cramerella | reverse complement strand
GGCATTTTTATTGTTAGAGTTTCATCGTTTTAATGAAACGCGCAAAGGACATTGGACAACTCAATGATGTTCCACCTTCGGGGAGGAGTAGCGCCGAATAATACCAACAGACCCAAAGCTCGAGCTTACTGTTGGAGTCCACTTCGTGAGCACGCACCGACAACGCAACTCGTTCTGAAACGCTCGAGTAAAAATACAAAGGTAAGCCGAGCTTGTCTTTGCGTTATATTTCGCCGCTAATACTCCCGGTGAACAAGATTGGAGTCTATCTTATGTTTTTTAGTTTTCAATTTGCACAAAAGATGACGCTACGGGCGTTTTTATAAGGTCGACCTCAATCAAACACTCTGAGCCAAACTTGTTGCAACAACTTCAATCAATACTGAAAGAAATGTCACTTCGTATTTAGCTGTAAGCGTCCGGTTGACAATCGACACAGAATCTAGTAGGAAAATAAGTTTAAAAATGCCTCATTATAACGTTAAAATATTTTAAAAAAATTCGTTAACTGTTAACGATACAACCAAAACGATACATGTAGGGCCAATTCATATTTGTCATCGTGTAAATGTGATACGCAATGACACAAGTGTAAATTGGCCCAGGGTAACAATTTTGGTGGCGTCGTTAACAATTAACGTTTTTAAATCTTCAAATTATTATAACCACTGCAACACCAATAATATTTTACACAATCTTAAGCCAGAAGTACAATACTTATGTATTTTGACAGAACCTGTGCACGTTTCTCGACAAAAATGGTCTTAACGAACGCTACAAAATTTTAGGCCAAGAATATTAGGCCAACACGTATATTTTATTTTTCAGATTAAATTTTCCAACGAGAAAAGAGCACGGTCTTAGTTTAAAATATATAATATGCCTCTACGTCTACGTACTTCCCCATTTTTTTTAAACACTACGAAATATCAATAACCATTAAGATACGATTTACTGAATAAATAATTATTAAAGTACTCCAATCAATTACATATTGCACAAGACTACATCAACATGTGATCTGCTTTTTATTAAAAAAAAAATCTATTAGGTACATAATAACTAACAAGTAGGTACGGTATACATAGGGATTGATTACCAACTTTTCTATTGGCAAATAACTTTTTCGAGCTTAAATAACACGTAGGCAAGTAAATAAGTTAAAATCACTTGTCGTAATTTTCTTTTTTTTTATAAAGTTAGTCGTCCATCGAAAAATCGGCTCCGAAAAAAAAATATCGACAAAAACTCACACCCTCTACGCCAGATCCCCTGAGTAGCATCTACTCAAGACAAAAATGCATATCTATAAGTTAAATATACACAAATGGAATGTCAAGGCGTATCACTATTCAATAAAAACTACCTATAAGTTCCTACATCAACACGAATGAAATCTGTGTCGACATGAGGCCACATTTTTCCGACATTTGGTGAAAAAAAAAAACCAAAAATTTAGAGCAAAAAACAAATATGGCCGCACACCCAAAAGCCGCGTTTGTCAACGCACTACAGAATAATTAATTAATAAAGAGCATTTTACATCGCAACCTTCCAACAGTGTTGTATAACTTCAAAAAACCAACCCACTACAAATTACATTGATCCTATTTATACAAAAATATCGTTATATTATACCTTTATATTATATGTAATGCAAATGTGTATACATAATACTAACATATTTTGCACGCACTGCAAAACAAATGCTCGTCATTATCTCCATTTAAATACCTGGGGTAAGGATACTTACAAGATTGAAATTTAAATTGGGTAAAAAAGCTGTTAAGATCTGTTACCTCAAAAAAGACACTGGTAAAGGCATGACTCAGATAATTTACCCTACACCACGTAAAATCCAAGTTTAGGGTAAAAATAAAGCTGTTATTAACATGTAACCTCAAAAAACCACCGGAAAAGCCATGTGCGAGAATTTACCCTACAGCAGGTAAAATCCAAGCTTAGGGTAAAAACTCAAAACAAGCTTCAAGGTGATTTTTATAAGGTCAGATCGGAATAACTCTAATGAAGCCTTCGATGGTGCCTTTAGTAATCGTGTAGATAATTATTACCCTAAAAACTTGTACATCTACGCCCTATTTGTCAGGCTAGAAATATCATCATTTCTGTTGCTAGGGGCCATCAAAATTTGACATCGTAGACACGCCACTAGGTTGGTATGAAAAATACCTTTCCTGCAGAATTTATTTCGCGTCAAAGGGTGTTTAGATACAACACCTATTCGAGTTAAAATTTTCAACTTGTAGGTATTATTACGTAGGTAGTTGATATTATATCTTTCATGTAGGTATTGCAGAGCGTGCGTGCCACTACATATGTATATATTTATTATATGTTATTGCTTTCGGTTATTTAGTATAATATTGAATGTAAAACTTCAAAATAGCTAAACTACAAACACTACGCTAGCATCTGCATGTACATTATTAAAACATACAACATGTTGGTATTATTTTAATAATTACCGATCCAAAAAGTGTATAATTTACTCATTTATGTATAATAATATAATTACGGATTACACACATTTAAATTACGTTATGCAATAATTACTTAGTTGTATTTTTTTTTTTCTCCTATCGTGAATGTTTTTTTAATCCAAGTAGCCTGGATTATAGCGTGTAAGCATTTGTGTGTGTGTGTATGATTAATTTCTTATATGGCACATACAAGCTTTCAGATTAAGACGTATTATAAAGTATTTTTAAAAACAAATTTTTTAGACTAGTTAAGGACAATAGTTGAGCAAGAAGGAATAAAATCACCGAAATTAGTTTTTTTTACCATAAAATTAAACAATTACTTTGACTAGATTTTGGAATGATTTTTCTC
Source organism: Conopomorpha cramerella (assembly GCA_012932125.1). Taxonomy (NCBI): domain Eukaryota; kingdom Metazoa; phylum Arthropoda; class Insecta; order Lepidoptera; family Gracillariidae; genus Conopomorpha; species Conopomorpha cramerella. Next base: position 10,189 of record SJJU01033317.1, on the reverse strand, counting down.
TCATTTATGGCAACGCGGCACGAGCTTCTTTATGGCATAGCCCCCTTATTGTCCGATTTATCTACTACCGTTTTTCCTTGTTTCCCATCTCGTCAGCCATAATGTCGACGACAAAATGGCGCGTATACTTACTTTAAAAACAAATTAAACACAAAAAAAAACTTGAGCAAGACGCAATTATGTACGATTTTGGCTCATTTTGGCATTCATGATTTTTTTTTTAAATATTATTTTGGCGGGAAATAAATAAGTTAGGTTTAGGTACCTATTAATTCGCAAGGAAGACTGTAGGCCTCAAGCGAAGCTTTCACTACAGTTCTAAGCTAGAGACAGCTACGGAAACAAAACGTCGCTTTTAAAAGATGTAACACACTACGATTGTCACCTTTTAAAACACGACATCTTAGAATAGCACGTATCACAACCAACGTGTGGCAGAGACGCCTTTTTTAGATTTCAAGGAATTGACAGTTTTGATTTATTTATTCTCATTTTCGTCTATTTTAATTGGAAGAACATTTTTTTTTTATGCCATCATGCATGCCAGTTTCGGAATCAATGTTAACGATACACCCAAAAATCGTTAACATTTTTTTTGTTGTTGTTGAAACACGTCTGTCAGCTGTGTAAACGTTTTATGGTGTGTCGTTAACAATTAACGCAACTTTCATGTTCGTTTTAATAAAAAAACAAGTGTTAGTACACAATTAATACCTACTGGTACATATCTAACTTACACATGCCTGTTTTCTTACTTCACTCACCAAGCAACAGCGCAGTTTGTGCTAACGAGGCGCACGCAGGTCGTCAACTCGGAAACTTCGACGTCGCTCCACTCCAATAAAACGGTTCTCCTCTCACACAATTAAGATCAACTCAAGCTAACTAAGTTCAATCGTGCATCTAATGTTTTAAACAAAACCGTGGGTGTAGGTAGGAATGGAAGAAAGTAAACAAAAACGCATCCCGCAACCCCAAGGACTCACTCCACTACCCAAAACGAGCGAACTACAAGAAATAAAACACTCAGTTGTTTGTTTTTATGTACTAGTTATGTAATGACACATAAAGGATAATATTATCTAAGTGCAATTACAGACAAGTTATATTACGGTATTACAGGCAATCACTAAGACCGCTAAGTACTACGTTTATAGCTTACGCCGCCGCCCGTTGCCAAATATAATTATAAAAAAATAAAAAAGAAAAAAAATGCTATTGTAAATAAAAAGAGAAAAATAATACTATAATCATGCTACTGGCGGCGGACACCCAGCGTTACCAGTGTAACATCTAAACGTGGCCAACGTTTTAAATAGCTACAATTCACAATGCGTGTAATGAGCTCAAAGTTTAAGCACCCAATACACAATCAATTTAAAAAAAAGAAATAGATTGACACCTCAGTCAGTATTTTCTCATGCTCTGTCAATTAGTGACTTGCAGCTTCGTAAAACAAGGCCCAGGGGTAGTGTAAATAGGAAAATTAAAAAAAAATATACATACAAGAAAATAAGTACGTTTTGCTCACCCCTTTCATAGCTGGATCATAATCTCTCGATGAATGCTTGGACGCATGTCACTGAGCTGGAAAACTTATCTATCCAAGGCCCAAAGAGATTAAAAAAAATAAATCGGTTCCAAAGACATTGCCGCGTACCTTACAGGCACTTTCGTGTGTAAAATAAATTTCAACCCAGTAAATATGAAAGAGGCAAGGGAATAAATATATAAGTAAGGTAGTTGTTTAATAAATAAGAAAACAAAATTAAGTACTTAATAAAATCTAAAGACATTAGCCGCGCGGAACCACTACGTATTTTGGCAAGATTACAAACTAAGTCTCTTCAAACGGATTCCCCGTTACATACAGTGTGGGAAAGAGATGACAGATCCGTGTGCGCAGGCGCATAATGCCAATCCCGTTAAGGTACAAAGCAAAGACATTTCAAACATTTACCTTTTATGCACACAAAAACCACGTCTCCCTTCAAATTAGGCAACTAAGTGGTTACACCTACTACAATTTAAACATCACAATAATTATGTTAGAGAATCAACCATCTAATACTGTTTTTTTTTTCACAAGGGAAATACTAATATACAAAAAAGTGTCATTATTAATATCGAGTGATCCACGCGAAACTGAACTTTCGTGCAAGCGTAAACGTACAAATTTGTATTTTTTCCCGTAAAAAGAGTTTAGTTAGCTCGGCTACCGTTTAACCCGTCGGGTTATTCCAATCTCTTGCTCTAAGAGAATTCACCCTAGGTTAAAATCTCGGAAACGTATGTCTATTATTTACCCCGATTCTCAGACAAACGTTTCCCAGATTTTAACCTAGGGTGAATTCTCTAGGGTAAGTGAGATCGGAATAACCCAACCCGTCGCACCTCCATTGAAATGGGGCAATTTACTCAAAGTAAGTATAGAGTTAGTAATAGTTACACATGCTCTTCCTGTCTTACCTCTGGGACTGTGAAGTGACAGAGACAGCATGCGGCAACAAAACTAAATGTCTACACTAACTTAAAGCTTGCATTGCCCTATAGAACCACCAAACTCAGTGAACTGTTAACGACTAACCCCAAAATCATAAAGTGATGAGTCAAGGATGTCCTCTCCCCTTTTTTGCAATTATCACAAATAAGCCCAGAATATGCACCCTCGAATAAAATATCGAACAGCGAATGACTTGCTTATTGCGGTATGATTTTGGTAGTGTCGTTAACAATTAACGTTTAAACCAATGTATGTTGTAACTGCATATTTCGCGTACAATAAAATTGTCCAATTTAAATGAAAACTCAAATTAACTTACTAAGTTTTTTGGAAAATATGTGCGAACACTAAATTGATTTAGGTGAATTCCGGTTATCCACCCTAGAAAACCCACGGGCGGGTGGATATCAGAAAACACGCGTCTCAGAATCCTCCGTACCATACAAATTACTTTTTCATTGCATGGCAGCGATGATTCTTAGGCGAACATTTTCCGGCTATCCCCTCGCTGGTTTCAATTTTCTATGGTGGCTAACAGGAATTAGAATGTTCCTCGTTGGAAGTATCTTCTGGTGGTGTGAAAGGGATTAACGGTAAACAAAGCGGATGCATGGGTACAAAAACAAATGGTCTAAAATTGTATACACACGAGTATGTGGGGGTTTTAAAATACCAGAAAGTCGCATAACAGAATAGTCGTGTAGGTATAGTATTGTCTTCTACTACTTCTCACAAGAGAAAGAGACAAAAAACTAGTGCGGAAATTAAGTACTAATGATACAGTGTGTTAAACTACATCCACACAGATTGATCAATAACATGTTAAACAAATAATAGGATAGGAGTCCTCGCGGAAAGTCCAGCTTGCGCGACGCGATCTCGGGAACTAACCTAGGCTTTTTTTAATTAATTTACGAAATACTGCTAGTTAAAAAGGATATGTACCTTTTAATAGGGTAGGTACAAGGTAACACTGTCATTTGCAAGACGTGGAAAAACAAGAATTATTACAAAAAGTAGGTACATACTACTAAGTAGTTGTGTAAATTTCTCAATAGATGGCGCTGCCAGCAGCAATTCCTGAATGGCGCTATCGTTTGGTTTAAACACCGAGGGGGTATAAATATTACATCATCGTATAGGACATTTTTTTTTCTCGTTTCGCAGACAGCAGTGTTACATAGTGTAGGTGTAAGGTCGCTGGAAACGACTAAGCTAACTCATGCAGTCGTCACTACATATTTTATTTCTTATTTGTACCTGACTTTGCTTCGCATCAATATGCAATTTCCGTAAATAAATAAACACTCACATTGCACTGGTAATTATGACTAATTACGAAATAGATTTTTAATCTAATAGTTAAAAGGTAAATAGGGTTATTTTTTTTTAATAATAATACTGATAGAGTACACTAAATACTTAAGATCTAAAGATTGGAACACAACCATACAAATTGTCTTTTGTTTACTTTTTTTTTTAATATCCAATTTAATACTCGAATAATCACAGTGGGGATTTATAGATATTATTATTGCTTTTCCGAATTTTAAGATATAATAAATAACGTGGCTCTCAGATTGCATGAGATTCACATACAGACACGGACCTGCCCCAGTGCCATTGCGAAGCTTGGTAGCTGGTTCCGTAGGGGGAAAAAAAACAAATTCGAAGCTGACTTCGAACTAGTAAACTGCGAAACGGGTCTATTATTTCCCGTAACGCATCCAGTTACCAAATCGAAATGGGACAGAGGAGACCGTCCCCGCGGCGAGTAAGTGGGGATCAACCGAAACTTTTTAACCATATCCCGGAGGCAATACAGTAAATTAGATAGCGTCTCAATGAACTACCTTCACCGCACATTTCTGGGGCATTAACTTTACCAGCAATTAACGCTACACAAGCATCAAGTCTAGTCAATAGAATGGCGGTTTATTTCAATTATCCACCCTGGAAGATCTAACCCCAGGTGGATATTCGGCAAATGCGCGATTATACACCCTGTCATACATTTAAAAATTAAATTTATGACCAGGTGGATTCTTGGACGCGTGTTTTCCTACTATCCACCGTGGGTGGATTTTCTAGGGTAGATATTCGGAATAAGCCACAATGGCCTAGAAAGCAAATTCCAGGGTGGATACCTATTTAGGATACTTTCCGAGAATACTCCCCGTCATTACGTTTTCATTTCCTTCTATCCCACCCTGAGTTTGATTTCTAGGAAATAATCTTAGATGGATGACCGGAATATACCAATATGAACCGTTCGTAAATTTGGCAGACTTGAGCCTTAGATAAGAGCCATTAGAGGGCTACCAAACTTAGCTGTATCCTCCAACGATGAACATTTTACAACCGTGATCGAATAGTTAGGGACATTCCCCAAACGCCAACGGAAAATTCCCTGGTGGGGTATTTTAGGAATTTCCTTTCACATTCGAGTTCGCAGTCAGCTTCTTTGTGGGGTTTTCCCTCCCGTACCGAAGCCAGCTTCGAAACGGGACCAAGTGGATTACGGTTGTCAAATTTCCACGATCGACGGGTTACAGAATAGAGCCAGAATAGGGGGGGTTCTCCCTTCTGTCACGTCAAAGCAAAGTCAGGTACGGTATATTTTTTACAAGCAAGAGTTTTTCACTAAACTAAACTTATTGTCAACAAACATTGGAAAGTGTTAGTTTGTAGGTACCATTCACAAACTAAAAAAAACGTATTGTTTTTTTATGTATATATATATAAGTACTAATTGGCCAGTTGGGGTCGAGTATACTATTGCTATAGTAGTTAAATAGTAGTAATAACTAACGATTCTAGTATCCTGCGTTGATGAATCTTACATGCTGCATTTTATAGTCACATAGCCGGGGTTATTGAGCGATCCTACTATTATTAACTACTATTAAAATAGTACACTTCACCCCGAGGTCACAGGCAGTATAGAGACGAAAATTGAGGTCAATTCACACTTCACTAAACTACCTACAACTTAATTAAGACACGGCACGCATCAATATTGACAATAATCTTATAATAAAGTGTATATCGGGAATCTAGATTCCCAGAATTCCCTCTGAGATTCTTTTTATATTAATACTCCGCAAGGCAATGTAGTCTCAAACGCATGCGAGACAAGTTTCGACAGTTCAACTGACGTCATACTGACACAGACGTCAATATCGAATGAAACACGAGTCAATATTCGATGCCTGCCGCGTTAATATAGGGGCTACACTACAGACATTATCACGCCACAAATAATACGCGAAATTTAATAATAATCATAGTATTCTAGTAATTACGAGATTGCTTTTCCATTTTAGTGGGATATGTATGAAAGTTATTGAGTATCATGAACTGGGGAGGGGGAGGGGTCGCGCGGTCGTGTTTCAACGCCGCGACATGTTAGGGACACTGGTCAAAGCAAAAACCGCCACAAAGGCGTCGCATCAAGGTGCATTTTGGCACGATTCTTTAAACTTCGATGGCACAAATATGTGTACGTAACAGTGCTCTGTAAATTATATTTTAAACTAAAAGCGGGTGGGATTCGAGTCGCGGCGTCGAAAACAACCACAATCATCAAGCCTAGTAAAAAAAAACTTTTACATGATAAACACACAAAAAAAAAATAGTACAATAATACCGTCAATAAATATAATAATGCAGAGTGTAAAAATACCCCGAGCAATGGTCTTAGCATCGTTGTTAGGCTCGTGTCAATATGAACAGCTTTTACTATAGCTGCAATGCGGGAAAATGAAAAGATTTTTTTTTCATCTCCATACAAAATGTCTTGTCACTAGGGAGAAAATCGTCTATTTTGTATGGGAACGAAAAATATTTGCGTTTCCCCGCATTGTCGCAATAGTGAAAGTTGTTCTATCGACACGAGCCCAACAACGTTTCTAAGACCATTGCTCGGGGTCCAGTTACACGCAGTACAGATATTGCCACGTGCACTAACTACTAATTACTTATACAGTTCAAGACAAAAACTGGCGATAGGCGACTCGAGATTATTCCATGTTTTTTTTTACTTAGCAAAGCCTAGTTTCAGCTAAGGTGTGGTGCCAACAAACGACGTACCTAAACGTATGTCAACACGGAATAGAGAGAAACGTAGTACGTTTCTTCAAAGTATGCCATTTTGGGTGAGGTTTCTAAGTCGGGTTTCTAAGTAATTTTTACTTTTTGGGTATGTTTTCGTCTTTCAAACGCAATAAAAAAGGTTTTGTTCAGTAACTGTGATATTAAAGAGTTTACAGACATGCGTATCTCATACAAATTTGGACCTCTATTCCGTGTTATCATACAACACGCGCGACAAACAGACAGATCCCCTAGCATCAGCACCACAAAAAAAACTCCGTCACTCATAACCGCATCTTTTTTTTATAAACAAAGTTTAAAACTCAAGTTCTCCCACGAAACTAAATTATCTGAGATCTCTCGACTCTTACACAATACCGTGTATTTTGTGTGTGTGTATGTGTGTGTGTTCGTGTGTGTGTGTCTGTGTATGTGTGTACATGTGTGTCATCCTTTAATCGATATCGTAATTATCATTAGGTTGTAGTAATATTAAAAAAAAAAGAAATGCTCATCTTTGGACCATTAAAACGGCCTATTGCTTACAAGTCCAAAATTGACTTAATCATCAACGACAGAGTAACCATTTTTTTTCCACCGAACGACGCCTCTCGCTCGCTCGCACTCTACCTCTCTCACTCACACTCGCTAAAACAAAACTCTATAGGAACTCAAATCAGATAGGCGGGGGGGGAAGTTCTTTTTTTTGGGGAGGGGGGATATTGTAGGTTTAGTTACACTGGCGCCCCCCTTCATACACCGGAGGTCTGTTCCGTTAATGCAACACGAGTCCCACTTGTTCTATAGAACAAACGAGACGCACCGCGGCACCAGTGCCACCAAACCGTACCCCGACCACGAAAAAGTGTCCCACTCATCGCAAACAAATCGCCGCGACCGACGACACTTTTCCACGCTCCGGATACCACAAAACACGTGTGTACAAGACAGGAAAGAAAGAACAAACACATTATATGTACATGGGCAGGCCGTACATCGCGCCCCAATCCACGCCTTGGAAGCTCGACATGTCGACACCGGCGAGTGAATAAGCCGCACCAAACTGCGGCAAGGAGGGGGGCGGGGCCGGCGCCGGCGGGGCTACAATGGCGGCGGCGCCGGCCGCGGGCGGCAACGCGTACGGTGCGTACCTATAGTGCTGAACCGCCGGCACGGCCCCGCCGGCCGCATACACCAACCCCCTACCGGGACGTATAACCAACCGCTTCCCTAAAGCCAAAGGCGCGGCAGCCACAGCTTCCTTAGGCTGCGCGCGCTTACACTCGACCTTTTTATTCTTAATCGTGTGAAAGTGTATGTCGCAAACGCGCTCCACTGCCTCTTCCGAGTGGAAAGTGACGAAACCGAATCCGCGGTGCCGCTTGGTCTGCTGGTCCATTAGCATGACGGCGTCTTCCACGGCGCCGAATTGGGAGAAGTAGGCTCGAACTTCCTCGGCCGAGGTGTCCTGGCCGACGCCGCCAACGAAAATCTTCTTGGTCTTGGCGGGGCGCGGGGCCGATTTGGGCGTAGCGTGCTTGGGATCGATACGCTTGCCGTCCAAAGTGTGGACGGGCACGGCGAGTACCTTGTCGACGGACGATGCGTCCTGAAACGTGATGAAGCCGAAGCCGCGCGACCGCTGCGCGGCGGTGGTCTTAGTTCAATTGCGTTTGGGAGCTGTGATGGGGTTTTTTTTTGTTGGTGGGAGTAGAAATAGTTTTCCGATGTCATTACAGTAAACAGCTGGTGTAAATACATGTTTGTCAATTTGGAAAACTACAAATTTTAATTTTAATGATTAACTTAATCAACTACTTATTACACCATATTATTATTAATAATTAGTGAGGCTGTATATAATAACGAGGGGATGAGGGATTCTAGGAATAGCAAATTCCAAAAATCCACCAAATTAATTTTAATATAATTATTAGGCCCCAATCAGAAAATACCTTACACGAAAATAATTACTGCGTTGAATAATTATGGTAAGTAATAACAAATAAGCAAACAATGTCAAACCCATCAATTCAAGTCAAATACTGTTTATTTTCTGTCCCATTAGTTCTATAGCTGATCATACTGTACTGCAAGAGGAGAACCCAGGACAGACAGGAATACAGGAAGGAAATTGGTAGCGAAAAACAAAAATATCTTAAAAAGGATTATTTTTTTAAATGTAGTTGTAGTAAGTAGTTGCAGTAGTTACAAAAAAATATACTACAATATTACTAAGTAAAACTAGTATCTGATTACTTCTACAGATGCTTATATACCTATTAGCATTATAGAAAACGTTTATCACCTTGAACTAATGGGACAAAAAAGTGCGAACAGTTATATGATGTCTAGGAACTTACGTTATAAACGTATATTCTATATTACCTAGTTTATAGGATACCTAGCACTAATCTATTCAAGTCTATAATAAATCGAAAAGCAAAAATTCCGTGGGTTATGTTTCTGTAAATTAACTACAAAGTAAGGAAATACTTTTTCTTCATAAAAATCTTTTAAAAAACTAGACTTAAAAATAGCATGCTATTGCTATGCTATTACTTCCTAATTCAAATCAGCACAAACGGAAATGTCCCCTTCTTCCATTATTTCATAACTGGTTACAAAACCGAGAACATAAATTCTTCTTTCGTAACCGGTTACAAGCCATAGATGTAGGATTAGATAAGTGGAAGAAAGGGAAATACCTACTCTTACCTACGCTATTCCTCTAGCCCACTAAATTATTATTATTACTAGTAATTATCTGGAATTTTAACACTGACCCTTTTATATCCTTTGTATTCAACACTGTCTCTAAACACTGGTAATTATTTTTAAAAAATGTTAATAAAAAAAATAAGTCAATTCTGTCCCTAGACTAGTCAATTTGATTATTATTTGACTTTGAAACAAGAATAACAACCGAAAAATAAATGTAAATAGTGGCACTGCCTTTTGATGTTACAGTGGCCCTCTCTAGATAACTGCACTATCTTTACATGTGCCCACTAGTCTCAATAGTTCGATTAATTTTGTTAAACAATACTTTGACACTTTGAAGGCGCATATTCAAGTCGCTGTTAGACAGGGTGGGAAATAAGGGCGCATCTTACATTAATCACTGTAAAAATCGAACTAGTGAGACTACATACCTACAGTTCACAAGGTAAACTGGAGCGAATGGAAATTGCCGGGTGTCCATGGCACCATTACCGATACAATACTCAGGCTGAATACAAAATCTAGACTTGCAAGCCGCGTTCAGTCCGTCTCTTTTCCACAAAAATGTACGAATAATTACGTACTTTTACTATCAAAACGACAGTTTGGAGTATATACCAAGTACACACATCAAAAGTGTCTAGGGATCAAGAAAATTTATAGCTCTAAAAAAAATCTAATTTATTTAGATTAAAGCTAATCTTCTGGATTGGTCTCCTGCCTAATTCCCCATCAATGACTTATCACCACACTTTGAATAAATTATTCAGTTTTTGTAAAATATATTCTTGATTGAGGTGTGTGGACCCTATAACGGCGATGGGCTCACCCCCTGTCATGTTGGGTTAAATACGCACGCGTGAACCG
>SJJU01033280.1:0-15053 GCA_012932125.1 Conopomorpha cramerella | reverse complement strand
GGGAAATGTCAATAATCGCCACGCTTGGCTGGCGGGTTGGCGGGTTCTGGTTTAACCACAGAGAGCGCTGCTGCCCGTCCTCTGGAGAGTTCCCTCGGTCGCCTCTTACGTTACGACCCCCATGACGGGCTGGGCTAGGGTGGTGACATGTATACTAATATTATAAATGCGAAAGTAACTCTGTCTGTCTGTCTGCCTCGCTTTCACGCCAAAATTACTGAACCGATTTAAATGAAATTTGATTTACAGATATTTTGGAGCTTGAGGAAGGACATAGGCTACTTTTTGTACTCAACACAGAAATAAACATAGAAACACAAAAATAACGGTATAACACAAGAAACACAGAAATAAAAAAGAATTACATGAACAAGTAACATTTTCAGATTCTGCAATAAGGTATCTGGCTCAGCATTATGTTGGGTGCACCCACAACACTGATATTCAGCCAGTGCCAGTTTCAGACAGTAATCAATGACGCCCCGCAACTTTACCCGCGAAATGAGAGGTTTTCTGATAGCTTCAAATAATATGTCAAAAGTAGTTCCAAAACATCTCACAGATGGCGCTAATCAGACATGATCTTAAGGAGAAACTCGTTTTAGAAGTTGTCAACAAAAAATAAAAATATGAAATGACAACCCTGTCTAGGTAGTGCCATCTATTGACATTTCTTAGAACTGTAATAAAACACCTGTCAGAAAACCTCCCAAAGTATAAGGTAGTAAAGTCGTTTGTTTCAAAATACGGGCTTTAGTCCGTTGCCTAGCAACGCGGCAACCTTCGGCGAATTCTCGTTACCTACTTAGAAACCATGAATCATAGTTTAATTTGTGGCGACACGTGTTCAAAGTTCTTCAAAATAGGTACCAAATGAACATGTGTGCTCCATCGTTGACCACATCGCTGCTTAACATCAGGCAGGATGGTGGTCAAACTCTTGTGTATGTGTGTTTAAAAACATAAACACATTAAAAGTGTCAAGGGTTCAAGAACATTTTTAGCTCTAAAAAAAATCTAATTTATTTAAATCAAATCTAATCTTCTGGATTGGTCTCCTACCTAATTCCCCATGCCTGTATCAATGACTTATCACCACAATTTGAATAAATTATGAATGAATTCAGTTTTTGTAAAATATATTCTTGATTGCAATCTTCTAAAATGTACTTGATCCCTAGACACTTTTGATGTGTGGATTTTGGGTTTCGACCTTATAATAGAGTTATTGCTAGATATTTTTTTGTTGTACTCACGACATAGGCTAACGAAGGTCCTGTGTGTTTGTGAGTGAGTAGATAGGTAGGTACCGGTATATTTCGTATATATTCTTGATTGCAATCTTCTAGAATGTACTTGATCCCCAGACACTTTTAATGTGTGTGCTAAGGTAGGCGGTGTCTTTTTGCCTGTATGGTGTGCACGCCGCTGCTATCACTTTAGTGTGACTATAGAGAGTGGTAGATAGTGTTGCAGCTATTGCGTAGCAGAATCGACCGTCAGAAGACCGATGATAGAAACAGTCATGGTCATGGCCAATGCCCCGACGAATTCCGCTAATGGCATTAGATTACAAAAAGCGTGTATTGAGGTCGTGGATGCCAGCAACGTGCCATCGCCACGCCGCCGCCGCGTTCCACCGCCAGGGGAAAGGCGCGGCACTTTCACCCACAAACGCTCTCAAACCAATAGGAAAGCTTTTGTCGTGTCTACGCATCTCTGTTGATAGACTTATCTAGTGCACTCGCTTTTTTATAATCTAGATCATCGATATTATTAATTACGGCGCGTTCGTTTTTTGCTAATTTTAACTGGAGATATCGTTTCGGTTATAAGACAAGGATGTTTTGGCGTGTTGGTGAAAAGTTTGGTATGTAATTTAGGCTAATCTAGATTTGTTTTGCTTTAGAATGTTCCATACAATAGCAATACAAGCATAAACTAAGTACTTATAACAAACCAATAACGGAATAAATGCAGAAATTATAAGAAATCATATTTTATATTAAAAACTCACGAGCCAAAATGTCCTTGTCCGGATTGTAGCTTCAATTAAATAAATAAATTTAAATTTTACAACATTAAATAAATATTTTTAACACACACATTTCCTTGATCCCATGTTAAGTAGCTAAAGCACTTGTGTTATGGAAATCAGACAATATATTAACTTATTTTATCATTATTATATTTTTTCATTTAAATATAACTTATATAAATAAAACACACAGACACATCCAACAAGTACTTAAAGCACCTGTTAGAGATGAGAATCGAACCCGCGACCCTACTACAGAAGCAGACATGCTGGCCACTACACCAACATTGTTTATTTTGTTTCTAGTAAGCAACAGCAGTAGGGCATTTAAGGATGAGCTTAGTATAACGTACACGTCTTTATTTTCCATCTTTATTTACAAACAAGTCACGTAGAATATAAAAAAAGAACACTAACAAATAGAAACATGACATCAGTTGTTTCCGATTATGTAAAATGTTTTGTACTAACAATGTCTTACTTTTGGACATATCTTTTAAATGAAATTATTCGTTTTTAACTATGTTACAGGGAGCTGCCCTTTGGTAACATTTACGCAGCGGTGATGAAAAATAATATATAACTAAATAAATAAATAACAAAGAAATTGCAAATTTTAAAAAAAGACCCCGATTTTCAAATTTTCTTGTCGTGCCCTTCATTTGACATCCCCACTGAATATTCTGTATAAGAGTCGACTTTTTTCCCCCACTTTCAAACCTCATAACTTTTGAACAAATTATCCCATTTTCATTTAATAAACACATTCTAAATATACGTGTCGTGCTCTTTCATTTGATACCCCACTTGGACATATTTATTCAAGTAAAATTTTTCATCCCCATTTTCAACCGCCACAACTTTTGAGTAAGGGAACAAATATCGATCAAACATAGCTAAGAACACGTTCGATCAAATCAGCTTTCAAACAAAAACAAACCGCATTAAAATCGGATCATCCATTTGGGAGCTACGTTGCCTCAGACAGATACATACTCACACAGACACGTCAAAGTTATACACGCCGTCGTTTTTGCGTCGGGGGTTAAAAATTGTCAGTATGCAACGTCTAAGGCGCGTGAATTGGAAAAAACCAATAATTTTCCCCTAGGAACACGTATAACGTATTAATTATAACGTAGACCAACCATATCACTGCTTAACACCAGGCTCAGGTCAGTCAGCTCGCGACCACGACACATGTTACTGTGTCGAAGCGTCGGGCAAATAACGAAGGTAAGCTGAATGCTTGTCTTTGGTTAATTTCGCGCCGTAACACCCGGCTTAAACTACACACATCAAAAGTGTCTAGGGATCAAGTACATTTTAGAAGATTGCAATCAAGAATATATTTTACAAAAACTGAATTCATTCATATTTTTTTAATTTAATTAATAAATCAAAATGTGGTGATAAGTCATTGATACAGGCATCCAGGAGACCAATCCAGAAGATTAGATTCGATTTCAATAAATTAGATTTTTTTAGAGCTAAAAATGTTCTTGATCCCTAGACACTTTTGATGTATGTCTTAATAAGATATTTTAGAGTTTGATAATGCCAGAACATATAAATCGAGGGCAACTTCTATAAAGTTTTAGGTATTGCTTGAAATCGGTTTCTTTTTCTTTAAAATTATACCTATACAGAGTTTAAAAGAACCCCGAGCAATGGTCTTAGAAACGTTGTTGGGCTCGTCTAACAACGTTTCTAAGACCATTGCTCGGGGTCCTTTTACACGCAGTTTACTTCGATGGTCCCAATTAAGAAATTTGGATCTACAAAACAGAATACGTTCAGGAAAGAAGATAGTTATGGATATTAAAACTAAACTACTTGTGGTACATACTTCAGGTTTACAACAGCTTATAATCTTTGGTATCTTTACGTGATGTAATATACGTATAAGTTTATAGATCTTAATATCGCCAATCTAACGGTGTAGAAACTACACTATTACATATTCCTAAAAATGCACTACCGACATTTTTAATTGCGACCATCGACTTATATCCCGATTATTTTTCACGGCACTAATTTACAAACCTAACATTCGCCAACAATGTGCGTGATCTGCGCCACATTTCTTATTCAATTGAACAAGGACGTCGGTATCCGGAAATTCCAATGACGATGTCCCAAAAAATACAGTAATAATGTAATCCGGGAAAACGAGTCATTCTGCGAATCAGAAGACTAACCGGTATTGTAATTTTGACACTTGAAAAATTTGCATGATTCATTCAATTTTGTTTCGTTTCGTAAACAGTTGGTTTTATAAACTGCAGACGGTTTTGAAGGATAAAACAAAATGCTGATCCAGACCCCCGTTGTACCCCCTAGCCCTGTAATTCCCTGGGGTATAAGGCGTCCTAAAATAGGTCCTTGGGGTCGTGGGTGACGAAGTGAGGCTCCCGGCACATGATTGTACAGCTCTGAGAAGGGCGGCGGTTATTCTATGGCCTGCTAACCGCCGTCAGCGACGGAACAAGCCAAGCGTCTGCCCCAAGCCGGAATCAGGAAGCCCGGACATGTCACTAGGGCGGATCCTGGCGCATTTCTTGCGGCTTCTTCCAGGAGCCGCCCAGTTTACGACACAAACGTCATCGTGGAGGTTTAGTCGGTAAGAGTCCGACACTACCTCGTTCGCTGTCCCCATGGCGGCGGGATGTCCATGAGGATTCCCCCACGTAAAAAAAAGGCGCCACGTATCCCAAAAGTTATTTTTTTTGTTTACAAACGACAACTTTTTGTTTTGTTTACAACAAATTAAAATTCATTATGACGTTAGAAGTCACTTTTTTCAGAGTCCGTTTTAAGACCGCAATGTACATTAAACTGTCGTCCGTCAAAATCAAGTTGTATGTTTTGTGATACGGGGGCCAGGTCTTTGAAAGATATAATATACAGGGTTACTTGTAACTCGACGTACTCCTGGTGATAGAGGAGTTAAAATGAATAAAATAAACCTCCATATCTATGGTCGGAAATTAATGGTTCTTGAGATATTGACTTTTTTTAATATTTCCTAGAAATTCCCAGAATCTTGCATGAAATAGTTTGTAAAATAAAAACCACGAGTTGTTTACTGTGATTCTTTATTTATTTATTAATTGTAAACTCACGTTTAACTATTCTAACTATAAATAATACCCAAAATAAAACAACTAAACTTGATAAAATCAACGGAAATAAAATTTTATTTTTTAAAACTTTGTGCTTATAATGAGAAAACATATGCTCTAATTTAAAAAAAACTGAATCCATTCACAATTTATTCAAAATGTGGTGATGAGTCATTGATGCAGGCATAGGGAATTAGTTACGAGACCAATGCAGAAGATTAGATTTGATTTAAATAAATTAGATTTTTTTAGAGCTAAATATGTTCTTGATCCCTAGACACTGTTGATGTGTGTATATCCCTAAGCAACTTATGCCATTATGACCATCAGAAATAGCTATAATTGTTAACTACCCACATTTTATCGTAAACGATCTAAGGTAATTAGTTTAACCTAGCGTAGCCGCTATAAAACATGTAGGATAACTCAGACTTTTCCTCGTTGTAAAAAAATATCCTTTTTGAACAGTCAAGGACTGCTTGGGCGTAGCACTTCCGGTTGTACAATTGTCCACAATTGTACGTCTGTGGCCCAGTTTGTCGGATACTTGACTTGTAACCGGGAGGTCGCGGATGCAATTCCTTCGGGTACTCCCGGGACCCGCCCTGCTTGCGACACGGAGGTCGTCATGGGGTTTTAGTCGGTAAGAGTCCGACACTATCCCGTTCGCTGTCCCCATGGCGGCGGGGTATCTATGAGGATTCCCCCACGTAAAAAAAAAGGACAACGTCTGTCGAGTCCACTAATTTGTTATAATATTATAAAGAGGAAAGAATATTATAAAGAGGAATTGTATGGATGGATGTTTGTAACAAATAAAAGCTACTTGACGAAAGAACGAAAAAAACGCGATTAACACCGCGCGGTACAGCTAGTACAAAATAAAATTCACCCATTGGTCACAGCAAATAAATTCAACTCTGGTAAGAGTAATAAGCAGTGAAATATGCAAGAAGTGTTATATCGCCGATCCGTGTCTGCAATTAAAAACATTGCGATAGATTTTTTTTTCATTTCTGCAACTTAGTTATCTAGGTCACAGCGGTCATAATGCGTCGTGGTCTGTGCCGGGTTTCCCAGCGACTAGCCAATCTCTGAAACTACCTCTGTATCATAATATTTAAATACACACATCAAAAGTGTCTAGGGATCAACTACATTTTAGAAGATTGCAATCATGAAAATATTTTACAAAAACTGAATTCATTCATAATTTATTCAAAATGTGATGATAAGTCATTGATACAGGCGTGGGGAATTAGGTAGGAGACCAATCCAGAAGATTAGATTTGATTTAAATAAAATTAGATTTTTTTAGAGCTTAAACTGTTCTTGATCCCTAGACACTCTTGATGTGTAACCTAAACCACCGTTACCTATATATGGTGAGAATGGATGATAGTCGATTGACGAAAAAGATTTATATGCGTTATGTAATGGGCCGGGTGAGTAGAGGTCGCCCCAGAAGGACATACATCCACCAGATTGGCGATGTTCTGGCGGAAGGTCGCGTAAAAAGTACTAAGTAGTAGTAGTAATCATGTATGGAAAAATGTATGAGTGTAAATGAAGCGAAAGGGGCATGTCAGGACCGTGACAAATGGAGATCTGTAGTCTCTGCCTACGCGTCAAGAGTTTTTTTTTTTTGGCGTGTACCAATGGGACTCTTTTTCAGAGCCTATGTACGCAACGCAACGGTCGTGCATTGAAGGACAACATCGTGATGAAACTCGCACACCACAAGGTGTGTGACCCTATAACGGCGATGGGCTCACCTCAAGTCACGTTGTGTTAAATATGCTCCGTGAACCGCGGGTGTTCTTTTTAGCAAGTGCCTCTGCCTACACCGCTTTGGGATTAATAATAATAATAATCCTTTATTTCAGGCAACTAAATATAACTGTATAAACAGGTATCGGCCCATAATACAAATAAAATACAATAGAAAATATTTGAAAATAAATACTATACATAAAAACATTAAACATATCCTTACAAACTATCCTTCTGCACATCTTGTGTTTGTTCCTTTATAATGTCCAGTCTAGGCGTGAAGTGTATGTATATTGAAATACGGCAATAGAATGAAACGTGAGTAACACCGCGAGGTATACTAGTGTTGTTTTAAACAACTACCCCCTAATTTGAATCGAATACGACTCTCAATCAATCACAGCCGTCTTCACCAATCCAATTACCATATTAATTGATTGCTGCGCAATATCGTAGTTAAGGGTAATTCACGCTTTGGTTTTTTTTTTATATACCACAAGGGTGGCAAACAAGCATGCGGCCCGCTTGATGGTAGGCAGTTACCGCAGCCTATGGACGTTTACAATACCGGGGCATCGTTCACGCGTTGCCGACCCTGTAAAAACCTCTTCACTCCTCTTTTGAAGAACCCCATACTTTAGTCCTTTGGGAATACCTCAGCAGGGAGCTCATTCCACAACCCCAGCGTACGTGGGAGGAAATGCCTCCGAAAACGGGTAGTACGAGACCATTTTGGTTCTAAGGTATCAACAAGTATCAACTAGTGGACGCCCCACGATTTATATTCTATACAATATACCACAACACCCTCTATAATAACGACACGTCCCACAGAATCGGGATAAACAGTATCCTATCTCATGGAGCTTGCCCCACCTTGCACCTTTATCGACACACTTATTAGTTTATTATATAAAAATCAAAGCCACTTTTCGTCGTCATGTTATAACTCCGGAACGGCTGGACCGATTTCGCTGATTCTTCCTTTGTTGTGTTTATTAAAGACTGCAGAAGGTTCTTATGAAAGAAAAAATGACATCCACTGCTGGGCACAGCCCACCCTGGAGATTATACTAATTTTATATTAATATTAATAGTTAAAACAGGACAACGTTAAATACGCTCGGTGAACCGTGGGCATTTGCTTATTAAGCAAGTGCCTCTGCCTAACCCGCTTTGGGATTAAAAGGCGTGAAGTGTATTTATTTTTATTTTTTTCATTTCAACCGCTCTTGCTTGAGTTATAACTAACACTTTCTTTTATATTATATAGATATGTACGGAACTATAACGTTTACAGGAATCACCATTTTCACTAACGTTTGTATTTACATTACATTGTTTACTTTGTTAGTCATCATCATCAGCCACATGACGTCCACTGCTAGACGAGGGCCTCCCCAATGATTTCTATGATAATTTGGGCGGAAATGCCAATAATCGCCAAGCTTGGCAGGCGGGCTGGCGATCGCAGTGGTGTTGTGGTTTAACTCACAGAGAGCGCTGCTGCCCGTCCTCTGGAGATTGGATGCCATTTATGAGGACGTAAACTCAATGTGCAGCATCACTAAATTAGCAGTTGAATGCATCAAATGACCTTAAAAGCAACATAGTATTTTGTAAATTAAAGGACCTGCAGTGCTGATCTTTTGCCTAATATTCAACTATATTTTTTATACCCTTTTTTGGTTATACCCGGTGTTACGGCGTAAAATTAAGCGAAGATAAGCGTACCTTCGTTGTTTGCTCGACGTTTCGACAGAGTTACATGTACAGCTGATTGGAGTAGGGGGCGGCGTCGTTCACTGGTTGACGGCGAATCCGGAACTACCCTCAAAAAGTTACTTTACTAGATCTTCTGTAGTGCGCGTTATATGTCACATAGGTTTGCAATTTAACAGATAATTGACAACCTTTTTAGAAGGTGGTCTCCTCCAGGGCGTCCTGACATCCTAGACTACTTGCAATTGGTTACTTACGTAAAGTACCTTGTTAGATAATGATCGTGTGATAACGGCGAATAGAATACATGTATCACCACCCCAGTCCCGAATTTCCCGTCATGGAGGTCGTAAGAGGCGACCGAGGGAGCTCTCCAGAGGACGGGCAGTTACTCTCTCTGTCAGTTACACCGCCATCCCGCCTGCGAAGCGTGGCGATTATTGGCATTCCCCCCCCCCCAAATTATCTTAAAAGTAATTAGGAGCAGCCCTCGTCCAGCAGTGGACGTCATGTGGCTGATGATGAAGGCAAAATATCGTTGACTATAAAAAAAATATTATTTCCATGCATATTTTATTTATTACTTCCAAAAAAAGTTATTGTAAATAATGTCAATTTCTATCTCTTGTCATGATTGAGTCCTCCTTCCGCGACGACGTGACAATGAGTTTCAAAGTTTTTAAGCACATCTGCATATTCAGAATCTAGCCTTTCTGCCTCGCAATTGTACAAAGTTAAATCATCAATTCCGTCATCGCTATAATATGTCAGTCTCGACAATTTAAAGCATTTTGAGGAATTCAAATGAGCCGCATAGTATTCCAGTAAGCCAGTTGCGCATGAAACATCTCACAACAAGACAATGGCTGGCGGCAGGTGCGTGCCGTATCGGCGGAGCATCTCGTCGCCGCCGGTCACGACCGTTCACCGATTGCACTGCATTGTACCTACTGCTAAGAACGCCGCTACCCACGCGAATGTTGGGAAAAAAGGACGTATGTAAGAAAATAGATTTCTGCGACGAAACTTCTTGCTGAACCTAAGAATGTCCAGCAAAGAGGAAAGAATTGGGAATTTCCTTTGACGTTCTTCTGACAGATTTTCGGACTAATTTCTAATTGTCAAATATCAATCCTGTCACACTTTGGAAAGTATGACAGTAATGACAGTTCTAAAAGTACCGAAAATCGGTCAGAAAAACCTCGAAGAAAATTTCCCAACAGGGAGCGTCTGTAGTCCAGTTGGCCGGATACTTGACTTGTAACCGGGAGGTCGCGGGTTCGAGTCCGGCTACTGGACGTGTAGGTACCAATGGGACTCTTTCAGAGCCTATGTACGCAACGCAACGCTCGTACATTGAAAGACAACATCGTGATGAAACCCGCACACCACAAGGTGTGTGAACCCTCCAACGGCGATGGGCTCACTCCCTGTCACGTTGGGTTAAATACGCTTAGTGAACCGTGGGCATTTGCGTATTAAGCAGGTGCCTCTGCCTACCTCTCTTTGGGATTAAAAGGCGTGAAGTGTATTTTTTTTTATTTCCCATTCATACGCCTACCTACACTAGATTCTTTAGAGTTATTCCGATGTATTGCAAAACACTAAGAATAGTCGCCTTGTTAAGGTAAACAGGGAGTAATAGTAGATCAAGTATATAAACATTATGGGTAAAAGTATGCCGCAGCCTGATTCAGCAGCTGAGTCACCAGTTGGCACTTGCACATAACGGGAGAGTAGCACATCGCACCTCGCTCGCCAACATATTCGACACTCAAATACCGCCTTTACACGCTACTTGACACTTCCAAGAAAATTTTGCACCGACCCGATGTTTACGACGAGTTTTTATTGAAACGCTCCTCAGGGTGTTGTAAAAATATTATACGTACGAGGAACTGAAACATCCTTTTGTGAAACGTTCAGCGTGCATAAAGTACGTCGATAAATCGCCAGCGAATGAAATCGGCCGGTAAATAATCAAGGGGCTTGGAACTCCTCGCACAATACAGCAATTTTAAAGTACTAAATGGCCAGTTTGAATTCAGGACAAAAAAGTAATGCCGGAGAATCTGAGGCATAACAAATAAATCCGACGAGCGAAAACCTCCTTTCTAATATCGGTACAATAATAAGCAGTCCTCATTGGGGACAAAACAAAGTAGAATGTACAGAAGTAACTGTTTCAAGTGGCATTAGAAACAAGTGGACTAAACTGGAATGACATAACATCGAGACATACATACACTTTCTCCGCTCACACACAACAATGACCCAGTCTTCAACGCGGTGAACTGGTAGATTTATGCGGAATATATTCTTAACATGGCAATTTTATTGATAACATTACTATAATCGAACAGCTCAATGACCGTGACGATTACAAGCGAGCAATTCGCTTAATACTTTTCCAATATTATGTATTTCTTTATTGCAAAACTAGTGGACGCCGCGCGATTTCATTCGAGTAGTTTCAGTATGTCATACAAACTATAGCACCCTCTATACTGCACTAAGTCCCACAGGAATGGGATAAAAAGCATCCTATGTTATTCTCCTGGTTCTAAGCTACGTCCCCACCAATTTTCTGCCTATTCGGTTGAATCGTTCTTGAGTTATAAGTGTTGTAACAAACCCGTCTTTGTTTTATATATTCGATGATTTGATTTGACGTGACTTTCACGACGACGTCCCGTGGGATACTTTTGTACATTTTTACTCTGCACAAATCCGGAAATAAATCGCTCTGAGAGAGTAATTTGTCTTTTACAATCTTATCAATAAAATTGTTATTTTAACTTCTGACAAACCCAGTCTATTAGGAACATGACAATGATTGATCCAAATTCTCAACCCATTCCAATCTTACATACGTTATGAGGGTAAATACGTTTTTGTATAAATACACATACGTATATATTTTATGTATATGGTTCTAATCAAATCCTGGTAGCTTGAGAATCGATGGTCTGTGTCTACCCCTGTGAAACTACTCTGACATTTGGGACCTGGCTTACAACAGTTAGGTCAGTCGTTAAGATGATCTGGTAATGTAGGTATCCCACTTGCATGTCCAAATAAACGTCTGACTGAAAAGACTTTCTACAATCCAAGTGCAAATACGTGTAGTTGTAAGAATGCTGTATATTTTTGTGCACTTAAATTCTGTACCCCGATTTCATGACAACCGATTAGCATTTGTTACGTGTGTGTCGGATTACGCGGCTGCGGTGCCTTCGTGCTGGGTGTCACGACTCCGGCGAATTGCCCGATTCGCTGTCAAAGTTTTGCTCGTTTTTCCATCAGCATCGGCGCGCTTGTGCCAGTATGCATGCAGGGCAGGGCAGCCGCTGTCGCCGGCCGGTTGCGCCACGCACGCCAACGGGCGCATCAGCACTTCGCGCGTCATCGCACACGCAGGAATTTGCCATTCCGACCGCGCCGCAACAATTACATTACAACATCACCATCCAAAATCACAATCAATTATCAATATTCACGACACGAGTCTTCTTTTTCGCTAATTTTTAACTAATAATTGCGTAATTTTACAGTAATGTCGTCGTGTTATTGTGATAGGGTACGAGATCATCTGCATACAATGAGCCGCTAACGTTCTGTCAGGCAGCGAGCCTTGAACCGTTTCAACAATGATCACGTTAATCAGCTCCGGACCGCATAAAGGTTTCAGGTTGTGAATGGGAGTCACTGTGACACGCGACGCGGGCTCGTCGCTTCCCGGTACCAGCACGCTCGATGCTCCGTCAACAACAACCGCTATCGCACTCCTGTTACAGCATTGTTCCGCCTCCAAGGAGAACGTGCCTGACTCACGATGAGCCGTCAACCGTTTTTGCCGTTTTTTGCGTCATTCACCGGATCGGTTCATCGCATTGTTTTTTTTTTTCAGTTTGAGTTCGGGGGAAAAAAACTGTTTCGGAGGTCATTGCGTCACTAATTAGGATGCTTCGCGCGGCGCGGGCTGGTGCAGCAAGCAGCCTTCGCCACCGGCCTTGCTGGTGTCGCGGCGGCAGCTCACCCACTACCTGGTGTGAGCATAAGACAGCATCGCAGCTCAACACAATTATCATCCACCAATTGGACAGCGCAATATTGTCACAGATCTAAACTCATTGAGCTGTACTGTCATAATTTGCTATGACTAATCAGAATGATTTAAATTATTTTTTAGTTAATTGTTTTCATCAGTGCCTAATAAATTAATACTTAGGTATATATCTCGTCCTTTAATTATTCTTCTCTAATCAATTATACTTATTATTATTTTAATGCCTAGACATATCACAACTTTTGGTTTGCAGAAAGCTACGTACGTGTTAGGTTGCTGTTAAAAAAAACTATTTGTACATATCATATTTAAAGTAGGCCGGCAATCTCTAGCTTTTCTTTATATGTCAGATTTTCTCTCCGTAGTAATTCTATGTTATTACTATGTATTTTTTTCCCGAATAACCTTTGGCCGCGCTACCTACAGAGCACCTTTATCGAAAAAGGTCGGGGTCAGAAAATAAAATTGCAATCGAATCAACCTGAGACGCCGACAGTTACAGCATCCGGAGGGAAAACTGCCGGCTTGCCGGGAAAATGGAAACCGATTCCTGCACGCGCGCGTTTCTTATAACTAACATAAATAACAATACGATACTTACATCGTCGTGTGTGATTGTAGCTGTTTGGTATGGAGGATGTCGTCGCTGGAGCGGTATTCCACAGTCACAACACAGTCGCGTCTCAGAGAGCGTGCAGGCCGGGCGCCATGTCGCGGCGCGGTGCTATGCGCGAATGCGGGCTGCCTGCGCCGGGCCCGCGCCGCCGCCGCCGGCACCGCTCGCTCCCCCGCGCCCCGCCCGCGACGTCGCCAATCTGCACCCACCCCGCACTTTCGCGCTATTACACTGATTGCTGACAACCTTTTGATGAGTGAAAGATCACTCGTCCACTGCCTGCCCCCCTAGCACAGCGTTCCAAGAAATAACTGACAAGATATATAACCCGCTGCGATTTGTTGAGACTAGCTGTGTCGCTCAAAGCGTGACATAACAGCCAATCACAGCGCGTATTTGTTCTATGTCAAGTCTTTCTTGACGCGCGTGCTACGCCTGCTGCTGAACTGCAGGCGAACTGAACTTTTGTTTCATTGCACGAACTTCCACTTGAGTGAATCTGTCTGGCTCCACTGTGACGAGGGTGGCGCGAGACGTGGGACTGTAGGATATGTTAAGCATTGAATGTGTAGATAGGCTAGATTTGAAAGCTTCAAGAAAATTGTTTCTATTTACGTCTGCAACTGTCTCGATAGCGTTTTGTTTTGTTTTGAAACGTGATAGGTGATGAAAAGCGGGGTTGTTCAGATTGTTTCTAAGGTAACGAACGACTACGGCGTAGCTTTGACGTTACTATGGGAATGACGTTCCGTTGCTAATGCTCTGTTCATAGTTTTTGTTTTCTTTACGGTAAGTTACTGATAGATACTTAGTGGCATGCTTTTCGGGCTATTACGGTAAGTAACCACCAACGCGTCAAATATCTCAAAGCTTCGATTGTAATAAGAATAATAATATTACGGGAATCGCTGCAAAAGCATGCCACTAACTAGCATGTGTATTAGTACCCTTACAGTAAATAAATAAATAAAATAATAAATAAATATTTTACAACAACACACACATTGCCTTCATCCCATTGTTAAGTAGCTAAACAAATGTCTTATGGAAATAGACAACGAGATATATTTACTTAAATACTTTTTTTTCTTTTAAATACATACATATAAATAAAACACCCAGACACATCCAACAAGTACTTAAAAGCTCATCGCCTAAATACCTGCCAGCGGTGGGAATCGAACCCACGACCCTACGGAACAGAGGCAGACATGCTGACCACTACACCAACGGGCCCGTCTATTAGATAGATAGTAGTATAAAGTTCGAGACCTCGAAGTAATTATTTGATTAATAAGGGCTTTTCTGTATTAAGCATAGCTCAGTTCATAACTTTTGATCATGCTACGTAATACTGCGTGTAAAAGGACCCCGAAAAATATTCTTGGCCTCGTCAACATGAACAACTTTTAATATGGCAACAATACGGTGATTATAAAAAAAAATTCTTCCTTCTTCTTGAGGACGAAAGAATTTTTAAGTATCGACAGAAAATTGTTCATACAAAATAGACAATTTTCTGCCTTGGGATTCAAACAACGTTTCTAAAACCATTGCTCGGGGTCCTTTCACACGCAGTATAATTTTAAAATCTAGTTAACAATAAAAAAAGAGAGTGTCTGTGGTCCAGTTGGACGGATACTTGTAACCGGGAGGTCGCGGGTTCGAGTCCGGCTTCTGGACGTGTACCAATGGGACTCTTTTTCAGAG
>SJJU01033272.1:0-10325 GCA_012932125.1 Conopomorpha cramerella | reverse complement strand
TTTATTGTCACGTATGTTGTGCGTTTACGGGCGAATATCGCTTGAAGCCTCGTTAAATTAATCATTGATAATATTGTTATTGTAGTTTAAGGTAATAAATGTACGTTGACATTACAATGGAATAAAGTTGAGCTTGTCACGTGATTGGTTGGAATGTATCAAAATTCCGTCTTCTTTTTCAGTCAGTTCAGTAACTTGAACGAAAAAAAAAGAACCGACTTCATCCATAAAAATTTGACAGGTTGTAACTGAACCAAATTAAAATGAGACCAGATGGAAGGCATCAGCTTTCAAATAATAAAAGAGACATCAAAATCGGTTCGTCTAGTCCAAAGTTTTGAGGTTGTTACCTCAAAACTCTCCCTCCTCCGTTTTGAAGTTGGTTAAAAAAGGAGTCTTTCTCAACCCGACCGTATATATATATACGCTGATATAATCTTCGAAAAGTTGTTCATAGTGACGAGCGCAACAAGGTTTCTACGGCCATTGCTCGGGGTCCTTTTACACACACCCCCTTACCAATAAACACGTTGTGACTTATACAACGGTTATTACAGGTCTTCTTGAACTCGTTATTCAAAGTCAAAGTCAAAGCGTTTATTTTTCATCTTAATAAGTGCTATAACATACAGATATACAGTAGCATAACACAAAGCTTGATGAACATCATTTATGACTTTAAAACAAAAGTAATCGTCCCCGTTTCGAATTAATTTCTTTTACTGGCCAGAAGAACCGGGAAGAAACTGGCATCTTTTCAAATCGCCAAGGCTTACTGCTAAGTATACTTAACATAAATATGACTTAATAATAATTTATTCCGTATCTGACATACAACTGACAAGTTAAGTTGAGCCTTGTGTATCTTCGAAATAGCAATTCCGCCATTATTAGTAAGGCCCACAGTATTTAGCATGATTGTGTTCGCATTTACCTAATGCAATGTATTGTGATGACTTCGTTCAAATGTATGGAAACGATACCGTTCAGAACCATCACGACACAACCCACCAGACAAATATGTCCGCGGCTCAAAGCGAAAGGGAAAGAGCAGGAAAATCTCCACCACACATAACATAACACAGTCCATAAATCCAACCTCACTTAAACATGCTATGTAACACACACCGATAAACAAACAGACACACAAAAAAAGGGGCAAAGATTCCCACTAATGTATCGGGAACCTATGACCGCAATAAGGAAAACTATTTGTAGGGTTACTCCGTAGAATAATAAAAACTAATAGAACCGAAACCATTAGTGGCATCGGGAAACGTTGCTGCGCGAGGATTACGGTTTTGTGGCGATCGTCATGAACGTTTTGTTGAAACGTCTGTATTACTGTTAATGATGGATTTTTCAACTCGTTCACCTCTATGACACATAGATGTCGCTACTAGTTTATGTATCGGTTGTCAATCAGCTTACAGCTGATTGCGACGTGACACTTCTTAAATATTGATTGAAGTTATTGCAAGAAGCGTATGTGGTCCAGTTGGTAGGATACTAGACTTGTAACCGGGAGGTCGCGGGTTCGAGTCCGGCTACTGGACGTGTACCAATGGGACTCCTTTTGAGCTTCACACTTTTCGTTTCAAAGCCTATGTACGCATCGCAACGCTCGTACGGTGAAGGACAACATGATGAAACCCGCACACCACAAGGTGTGTGAACCCTATAACGCTTTTCCATTCTTCCCGATTCTGCGCTTATGTCCACCAGCCTTTGTCCTGTAATGAATCCATAAACAACTTTTACTATGACGAGAATGCGGTGAAGTGAAAAAAAAAATCCGTGCGGTGACGGCGAATGGAATACATTTGTGTCAACACCACAGCCCAACTTTTCCCGTCTTAGAGGTTGTAAGAGCCGACCGAGGAAACTCAGCAGAGGACGGACAGCAGCGCTCTCTCTGAGTTAAACCACAACACCACTGCGATCGCCAACGCCGCCTGTCAAGCGTGGCGATTATTGGCATTTCATACATACATACACTTCACGCCTGTCTCCCAGAGGGGCAGGCAGAGAATACAGATCTCCATTTGTCTCGGTCCTGACATACCCCTTTCGCTTCATTTACATTCATACATCTTTTCATACATGACCTCATTGGCATTGACATTTCCTCCCATGGTAATCATGGGGTAGGCCCTCGTCCATCAGTGGACGTCATTTGGCTGATGATAATGACTCGGTGTTAAAAGTCAGAACCGAATAAGGCGTAGTTATTCGTCTGGTTGAAAATCCCGACGTCGAAAGAATAAGGTCGGATGTGTAATTGTAACAATATGACACATCCGACTTTATACTTCTGACGTCGAGAAATGGTATTTCAACGAAAAAGTATTTTAAGAAAAATCCAATCCATATATTCATAAACGTCATACCTTTATTACCGGCCAATCAGCAAGCAGCAAATATTACGGTTCTTCTGATACCGAAACTCATAAAATAAGATAATACAACGTGCGACAAAAGTGTGTATCATTATTTTGGTTTAATTTGTCTTGGTTATAGACGTATAAGGTTTTTTTGTAAACACATTGAACAAGCATTTGACCACCACCCTGTCTGATGTTAAGCAGTGATGTGGTCTACGATGGAGCACACTTGTTCATTAGGTAATCCTCGTAGTTAACCCAAACAGGTACTGTACAATTATGATAATTTATTGATTGTTACTCATTTGATGTATTGTATGTGTGTGTATATACTATCTTTGGTTAATTGACTTGTTTAATGTGTGTAAACATATTGTTTTGGATTAATATATAACTTGTTATTCCAATTGTGTCTTAATAAATAATTTATTAAAATCTGTTATGTATATCTAATAATAAATAAATAAATAAAAGTGCGACAAAAGTGTGTATCATTATTTTGGTTTAATTTGTCTTAGTTATTTAAGATTTTTTTAACACATTGAACAAACGTTTGACCACCATCCTGCCTGATGTTAAGCAGTGATGTGGTCTACGATGGAGCACACTTGTTTATTAGGTAATCCTCTTTTTCCGTTACCGTATAAAACAAAGTCGCCTCCCGCTGTCTGTCTCTATGTAAGCTAGATCTTTAAATCTACGCAACGCATTTTGATGCGGTTTTCTTTAATATATGTAAAAAGTGATGCTTGAGGAAGGTTTACACGTGGAACACATGCATTTAATTGCAGAGAAGCAATCGCGGGGCGTCCACTAGTCAGGAATAAAATATATCTACGAACTTTTTGTTGCACATGGTCCGAGCAATATTAATCGCGCGTAATAGTACTCTAACAAACTTACAGATACCTATAGATTTGATTTCATACTTTATCGGCAACCGTAGCCCTAGCATGGTTTTGTTGCATTATGACATTTTGTCACAAGTTTATGTTTTGGACGTAGTTAGACAGAAAGGATTCAATCCACACATTGCCGAAATTAAGTTAATTAATTAAAAAGTTAAGACATATCCATAATATAAAAAAAAAATTCCACAAAAAAGTTCACTACAACCTATTTTTGGCGTGTATGGCGGGTCAATAGCGCTTCCAATTTTAAAGCTCAATATCTCTGAAGTAACTACATAAGTTTTGTGGATTGAGTCCTTTCTGTGTAACTACGTCCTATTAAGACCCTTGTCTATTTTTCACAAGATATTTTTTGCATATTATTTCAAGAACATTGGAATTAACACTTTGAAAACGTAACAGCAACATTAAACTAAAAATATTATCAACTAGTGGACTCGACAGACGTTGTCCTGTCTTAACTATTAATATGAGTATCTAGGGTGGCTTGTGCCCAGCAGTGGGTGTCATTTTTTTCTTTCGTAAGAACCTTCTGCTGTCATTAATAAGCACAACAAAAGAAGAATTAGCGAAATCGGTCTACCCGTTCCGGAGTTATGCCGTGACAATGAAAAATAGCTTTGATATTTTTATATTATAGATTTCTGCACATGACGTCTAGTGGAACAAACACGCTGTACCACCTATC
Organism: Conopomorpha cramerella; assembly: GCA_012932125.1. NCBI lineage: Eukaryota > Metazoa > Arthropoda > Insecta > Lepidoptera > Gracillariidae > Conopomorpha > Conopomorpha cramerella. The sequence continues at coordinate 6,342 of SJJU01033272.1, read as the reverse complement.
TTTTCTCGAAGCCGTTTACACTAACCGAGTTTCGGTTTTTTTCTCTCTCTGCATATTTTAATGAAAAATCCAAAGCAAATAAACGCCGCTAGTGATGTAAGAAAATTATCATCATCAGCCACATAACGCCCACTGCTGGACGAAAGCCTCCCCCAATGATTTCTATGATCAATTGGGAGGACATGCCAATAGTCGCCACGCTGGGCAGGCGGGTTGGTGATCGCAGTGGTGTTGTGGTTTAACTCACAGAGAGCGCTGCTACCCGTCCTCTGGAGAGTTCCCTCGGTCGCTTCTTACGACCGCCACGACGGAAAAAGTTAGTTTAGGGTAGTGACATGACATGTATTCTATTCTATAAATAAAAAAAAATACACTTCACGCCTTTTAATCCCAAAGCGGGGTAGGTAGAGGCACTTGCTAAGCAAGTGCCCACGGTTCACCAAGCGTATTTAACCCAACGTGACAGGGGGTGAGCCCACCGCCGTTATAGGGAACACACACCTTGTGCAGTGAAGGTTTAATCGCGATGTTGTCCTTCACCGTACGAGCGTTGCGTTGCGTACATAGGCTCTAAAAAGAGACCCATTGGTACACGTCCAGTATCCGGACTCGAACCCGCGACCTCTAGCAAATAACGAAGTCGTCGGGCAAATAACGAAGGTTTGTCTTTGGTTAATTTCGCGCCGTAACGCCCGGTTTAAACTATTAATATAATTATATAAATTAATAAAATATTCTATTCGCCGTCGCGTCAAAGCGTCACGTCAAACTTTTATCTAATATCTATAGATAAAAGTTTGACGTCTCCGGTTACAGCTCGGTGCTCGCATTTGATACGTCTGCGCCTTCCCATGCTAGTGCGCCCATTAGGGGAGATACGGTTATGATAGGCCGCGTTATAATTATAAGTTATTATCGTAAATATGAGTCGGCATTATTTTTATGCTTCGTAAAAGTGACATGATGAGTTGTATCACAAAATGTCGTTATTTATAGGGAAGGTTTATGGGCGGATGAGTGCGAGCTTTCGCAATAGTTATTATGGTTTTGCTTCGCATTAATGGGAAAGTTACAGGATAACGGTACTTATTGCTTTAATAGAGTTATTGCGTTATACATATGAAGGTTGTACAGTGTGTAAAAGGACCCCGAGCAATGGACTTGCAAGTTGCTTGATCGAGCATACGAGCAAGTATCCGACCAACTGGACCACAAAAATCATACATACTTACACTTCACGCCTGTCTCCCAGAGGGGTAGGCGGAGACTACAGATCTCCATTTGTAACGGTCCTGACTTACCTCTTTCGCTTCATCTACATTCAACATATTTTCATACATGACCTCCGGTTTCGAGTACTTTTCACGCCACCTTCCGCCAGGACATCACCACTGTATGGCCTTCATATGACTTCGTTTGCATAATGAACAAGTGTCCTCCATCGTAGACCACATTGCTGATTAACACCAGGCAGGATGGTGGTAAAACGCTCGTTCATAAAGATTTAAAAAAAATCCTTTTTCTTTTTGAGTTGAGAGGAAATTGTACCGTGGATATTCACGCAGGATGAATCAATATGTGAATTCATAGACTTTTATTGCACACTACACACATCAAAAGTGTCAAGGGATCAAGTACATTTTAGAAGATCGCAATCAAGAATATATTTTACAAAAACTGAATTCATTCATAATTTATTCAAAATGTTGTGATAAGTCATTGATACAGGCATGGGGAATTAGGTAGGAGACCAATACAGAAGATTAGATATGATTTAAATAAATTAGATTTTTTAAGAGCTAAATATGTTCTTGATCCCTAGACACTTTTGATGTGTGTACAATAGTCGACAGGCAACCTTATCATAAAGAGTGACTTCTTCCACTGAAAAGAATCAATGATTAGCATCTTGATTTCGCTAAACTTCAACAAGTATTTAGACCGATAAAACACATAAAGATACAAAAAAATGCTGTTTTATGCACGGTAGTTCTAGATGCAGGTATTATTATTTAGTATTTAGGCCATTAATAATAGTAATCTATATAATATTGATAATCGATGAGCAGTATTGTGTTGTAGGTATTATATACTTTATATACCTAGAGTATTATTATACTTACTTAGGTCCTAGCATACCCGGGGGTACATAGGCCTTGCAGATATCTCTCCATGTCCCTCTATCCAGCGCTGCCGTCTTTGCGGCACTCCAGTCAATGCCCGCCGCCCAGCATCGTGCATGCATTGCTGCATCTTGGAGTGCTGACAGTTTACTCCTCAACTGGTATATCGTTAGCGAAATCAGTACTATGTCGTCTGCGTAGTCCAGGTCCTCTAAAGTCCCACCAGGCCATGGCAATCCTCTAGCCTGTTTTACAACTTCCCACATGAATTGGTGCATGTGGCATGACTTAGAAGCCGACTATGGGATCTCTGGAAATTTAAGTTTATTCAGGCTTTGAGCTGACGTCATGTAACTTGGGTCATATTGTAATTTTTAAAAATCTTTTTCTTATGCTAAATGTAGCCGAAGCATCCTTCTTGTCCTAAGGTTCTGTCCACCACCATTTTCGATATTATGGACGGTGTATGTATTCGTGGCGAAGCTAAGGGGATAAGCCGGTAGTACAAGACAAGCCAATGCCAGGCACATTAAGCAATATTTCCAAGGAAATTAAGTAGCGTAAGGATTATAGCTCAAATAAGTAGGTACATACATACACTTCACGCCTGTCTCCCAGAGGGGTAGGCAGAGACTACAGATCTCCATTTGTCACGGTCCTGACATACCACTTTCGCTTCATCTACATTCATATATCTTTTCATACATGACCTTCGGTTTCGACCTCAAATAAGTAAGACAAATAAAAAATCTAAATCAACATTGGTTAAGTGCTTATTTTTCACTATCGGCTTACCTCCTAGCTTCGCCACTAGTATGTATGTATATTAGTAACACAACCGGCTAATTAAAGCTCGGTTCACACACTCGCCACTAACTCGATCGATGCTAAAGACGTTGTCAAACAGAGTCCACCGCGGGCATTCGCTTTTACGAGCAGCCACCGGTCTGCGCTGTGTTTGCGCGGCGAAGGTTATGACTAGAGATGCCTATGACACTGTTGTGGTTTGGAGGTGGCATTATAAAAGGGCTTCTAAAATAAAAAAATAAATAAATATTACAACTACACTCATCAAAAGTGTCTAGGGATCAAGAGCATTTTTAGCTCTAAAAAATCTAATTTATTTAAATCAAATCTAATCTTCTGGATTGGTCTCCTACCTAATTCCCCAAGCCTCTACCAATGACTTATCACCACATTTTGAATAAATTATGAATGAATTCCGTCTTTGTAAAATATATTCTTGATTGCAATCTTCTAAAATGTTCTTGACCCCTAGACACTTTTGATGTGAGTAGTTGTCTCGGTAAACATTTGTTTTGCCATAGAAAGTTGCCGTTGTACCCCGTGTACTGGAAGAAACATTTTAAATCTTCCCTGGGCTTCCACATGTAATTTAAGACCAACATTAGCCAAATCGGTCCAGCCGTTCTCAAGTTTTAGCGATACTAACTAACATTAATTCATTTTTATATACACACATCAAAAGTGTCTAGGGATCAAGAGCATTTTTAGCTCTAAAAAATCTAATTTATTTAAAACAAATCTAATTTTCTGGATTGGTCTCCTACCTAATTCCCCGTGCCTGTATTAATGACTTATCACCACATTTTGAAAAAATTATGAATGAATTTAGTTTTTGTAAAATATATTCTTGATTGCAATCTTCTAAAATGTACTTGATCCCTAAACATTTTTGATGTATGTAGTTGCCTTTATTTTGTTGCAAGTTGCCTTTATACCCTGTGTTTTGGAAGAAACATTTTAAACCTTCCCTGGACTTCCACGTGTAATTTAAGACCAACATTAGCCAAATCGGTCCAGCCGTTCTCGAGTTTCAGCGAGACTAACGAACATAAATTTATTTTTATATATATGTCGATAGAGATTTTTATGTTAGTGAAGGCCGGAGCTGATGAAGAGATCGTTCTAGATGGATGTATGCCAGTCACAACGGGTACTTATTAATAGAGATATTTATTAAAAAAATTATAATACCATCAAGTATTTAATTCCAAAGTCGTTTAGGTACAAGTACTTCTTAAGAAAAGGACCACAGGGCACTAAACGTACTAATTACATCTCAAAAGCTGCCTCACGACTTTTCCTTTAGCGGTAGGCTCTGAAAAATAAAAAACCTTTTTAAAATCCAAGATTTTACTTAAATGTGCTAAAAATCCGCTATATTGAAGAGCCATCACTTTATTTATCGAGTTATGTTTAGCAAACGTTTTAATTTGATCTAAGAGCATATTATTGTATAGATGCATTAAAAATAGTCCGCCATCTTCTATTGTAGGTGTCGCCATGTTGGATTTAAAAAAAATATGACATAATTAACCATGCATTGTCATCTGAGTTGAATGTGTGTAAAAAAATCTATATTCTTACATACATACATTGCAACTTAAATAAATGTTTTTTTTAATAAAAAAGAGCCTAATTTCGTACAAGTTTGAAGAAACGCCGCATCCAAAGCATTCATAGCTCGGTACCAAATGGCGATCGGCTAATAGCATCGGGGATCTTATGGTCGTAAAGGCATCCCGCGTTTATTGGCATCCAGAGGGATTCGGTCCAATAATCCCGTACATCGGGCACTTACGTTCCTTGCGTATTCTATTTTGCGGGATATGATCGCGTGGGCTCCGGTGCCCGTTATGCGTCGAGTTTCCCTCAATATTGGTTGCTGGCTCATTGTGCGGAGATAGCTTAATAGTTATAGGCCAATTATTATATTCAATCTTGCGTCCGCAGCTGAGATTATGATGCCCGATTTTGGCGACCTTAATGAGACATCTTGTGGCATAGAAATTTCAATGTTTTTTTCGCTACATATTTTTTTTTTCAATTAATTTAGAACCCACACACACACACTTCACGCCTTTTAATCCCAAAGCGGGGTAGGCAGAGGCACTTGCTTAATAAGCAATTGCCCACGGTTCACGCGCGCGTATTTAACCCAACGTGACAGGGGGTGAGCCTGGTAAAAAAGAATCCCATTGGTGCCGTTACAGACTGGATCCCGAAAAAGTCCATCGTCATCCGACTAAGGATGATGAATAACGACTGACGCCGAAAACTTGGACGGCCAAATCGGAGATGGCGGGACGACCTGGACAAATATACGCCGGGGTGGCAACAGGTGGCTCTCAATATGAAGGAGTGGAGAGAACAGAGAGAGGCCTATCAGCCAATATACTTTAGGGATCTGGTTAGCAGTCGAAGGAACTTTGAACGCTTGCGTGAGTTTGCTAATCGCTGGCATACAGCACGAAGAACATATGAAGCCTGTTAACGACTGAAGACGCGACGAGGAAGGGTATTCCCACTAAAATCGACTTGAACATCTACGAATTTTGTCGTTTAAAACGGAACACCGAATTGGTATTCGTTAGAGTTCCAAGTTTCCTCTAGTTAGGCGAATTGGCACTGTATTAAAAAAATGAATAGTCAAGCTATGCATCGGAGATTCTTTTACTTTATATTCATGGCCCTATGAAGACGGGAGAGGGGGAGGCGTGACTTTACACTTTTTGGCTTCAGCTAAGCCGGATCACCACTAAATTCCATCCCGCGACAAAACCTCATAAGTCAAGTTTTTTTAGATTTTGTGACATACGATAATATTTAATTTTGATTAGGGATTTTTCAACTGAACATTGTTGTGTTTTATATTAATACAAGTATGGGTGACTATTGTGTATTAAAGTAGGAAAAAAAACAACGGGTCTGCACCTCTTATGGTTCCAGCGTACGTTAAGTAAACACGCACAAATCAATGTTTCATGGGGGGACAAAACATTTGAAGACATGTTATCTTCTATTTAGGTCCGTTTCAAACTTACGAAACTTAAGTTGAACCAATAAGGTTAGTATCAGGTAAGAGTATTAACTGGCCAACTCCATACATAAATAATTAAAAAAATAAATATTTTAACCCTGTCATAGCATATATTTATCATAGCATATTTATATGAAATAATATGCTTTGCGTCAAAAACAATAACAAGAAAATAAAACTCAATATTTTTCACCAAGTATATCGGCGAGAATGTAATCAAAGACAAGCTCCAGCTTATTTTACTCGAGTTTAAAAAAAACACAACAAAAAATGTAAATATTACAATTAGATCGTGATGAAACCCGCACACCACAAGGTGTGTGAACCCTATAACGGCGATGGGCTCACCCCCTGTCACTTGGGTTAAATACGCTT
>SJJU01033240.1:0-10382 GCA_012932125.1 Conopomorpha cramerella | reverse complement strand
ATTATCACCATTGTAAACCTTTTTCATGTAATTCCTTTTCTGCTTGTAGAATTTCTTGTTGAAGTTCTTTCGCTGCTTCTTGACAGTCGTTGAATGTTAACACCCGGTAAAGAACGACAGTGACTGCATAAACGCCGAATAAGAAGACAAAAATTATTGGCGATACAAGAATTAAGTTCATGTACTTATCTACAACTGGGTGTTTTACGTAGCCACCGACGAGTGAGTACCACACTGCAAACAGTGCAGAGGCACACGATATCCATTCAAGTAACTTGGTCATCGTTCTGGAAAAGAAATACGGCATGTTAACTACGCTTCAACGTACTAAGACGTCCCACACTTGTAGTGAAGAGTCAAATAAAACACAGAGTAAGTTTAATAGAAAATACCTTTTGTACTTTAGTTAGCCACTCAGTTTTCGAAACTTTTATTAAAATATTTCACAAAAACAAATTAAAATAACCCACATCAGACCCACATCACAATACAAACATGTCAATGTCAGTTAGACAGATTGATTGATCGTGTATGTCAATATTTGCCATCCTACTCCGTTTTTTTTGCCTGGTTGTGTTTATATAGAGATGAAAAAAAATACATATGTCAGTACTAAAAATGACGTTATGGTTGACGGATTTCTTTATCATAGCGAAATTGAAGTGAAATGTGATTGATATTGTGCAGTGTTTATTTATTTTTGTAAGAAAGAATAAATTAAACATAAGTTCAGAAATAAGGGAGACATTAATTCAGTTTCTTCATCTAGTCAAAATGAACGAAATAGATGATAAATTCTATTACGTTTATAGTTCTTCATTAGATTACAAATTAGAGATGAAGATGTAAGTATCTGTATTCAATTCAGTACAATATTATGGAGCCATTGTTTCGTAATATTCTGGGTAGGTCTGGGTTACTAATCTTGTGCAAGAATTCTTAATCATAGTTTGTATGCTATATATCATATTATGCATCTTATTCTAGACACCTAGACAAAGCTGGTTATTTAATATAAAGCAACATTTGCTTAAGATAAAAAATATTTTCTTTATCTTATGGATACAGCTATTGTCAGCCTTGACTTGTCTAAGATATCAATATCACATACTTGGGAAGAAACCTTGATGTTCTTGTTTCATTAACTTGTGGGTAATCTGATCCCTTGTTGCCTCACTTGCCCTAGAACTTGGTTACACTTAGTAACTAACTGTGTATGATGTTTGCTTTCTAACCCTGAAAGCCATGGAATATAGGAATAATTTAATGTTATTGTTATTAAGTGCCAGTGCTCAGATCAACAAGCTTGATGAGTTAAATTAAACAGAAATGTGTTAATAATGTATAATTTATACTAATATTTTTAAATTTAAAAATGTAATTATTTATATTTTCAGCGGAACATTAGAAGGCAAGAGACAGAAACCAGAATATGACAGATTGCTCACAGATCCTATGCTAAAGTTCTCAGGCCTGTATCAGGATGGTTGTTCTGATTTATATGTTTCATTGCAAATACTGAATGATGGTGAACCTCTAGCGCTTCCAGTAACTACATCATATAAGGCATTCACTAACCGTTGGAAGTGAGTAATGCTATAACTAGCTTTTAACACCCTTGTGGGTTTGTTTGTAGGTTCAAGTTTGTATTTCATCCATCATCATCAGTGAAATGATGTTCACTGCTGGATGAGAGCCTCCCCTAATGATTTCTATTAACATGGGGAAATGTCAATAATTGCCATGCTTGGCAGGTGGTTTGGCAATTGCAGTGGTATTGTAGTTTTACACATAGCTCAATTGCCCATAAAAATCTTAACAACTTTGTGTTTCTGTATTTTATTAGAGCTTCTCAAAGCAGGAGATTGAAAGGTGATAGTTAAGATAATTGAGGAAACTTGAGTTGATATCATCTCTACTACTTACTAATAGTGATGAAAAACAATATGATAATGGAGAAAATTATTAATTAGTATGATCAACATTTATGACACCATACGGCAAAACTCTTTTTCATTATATCATCATCATCATCATTTCATTATATGCTAGTAATAAACCTCACAAAATCACACTATTTCACAGCCAGAAGGGCTGTGTTGGATTGACAGACAAGAGACGGCAAAGAAGGGCTCCACTGCACTGTCTGCTGACTAAGCCGCAGCTGCATCTCACAACACAAAACTTTCTAATTTCGTGCTGTTTTTTTGCTCCTGATCTGTCATCAACATCAACGGATACATGTATTCTAATATTTACCACCTGATTCAATGAAAACATAGGGATATAGGGAATCAGTAACTTGAAGACTAAACAAATTCAGTTTAATTTTTGAGTGCTGAGTTGGAGCTGGTAGATAATCAATAAATGAAAAGAGGTGGTGGTAGGCTTGTCCCTTATTAAAAAATAATGAGAACAAAAACAGCGCCTTCAACTCCCACAACCGGTTGGGTAAACGCTCGGCAGGAGAATAATAATTTAGGTGTAATGGTAATATTCAACTCTTGCAGTTGGAACGAATGGGTGTCTCTGCCAATAAACTACAGTGAGTTGCCGCGCGGCGCCGTGCTCGCGCTCACCGTGTACGACTGCGCTGGCCCCGGGAAACTCTTGCTGGTTGGAGGCACCAGCATTTCCATATTCGGCAAGTACGGGATGATGAGACAGGTAAGATTTAATGTTTTTTTCTTAACACTGCGCCACAGAACTTTGGCCCTAGCTTGGCTTGAATTTTTATTGTGTGCTCGACAATATCAATGATATGCAGCAAATTGCAGAATGATGAAAAATATATAGTTTGATGCACGCCGTCGTTACGTAAAGTTCCTGGTAATTATGCATTATCTCTGACATCTGAACTCGTACACGCTGTATGCACTCATGTATATGTCAATGAATAACGCGTTTTATTTACCTACATCAAATTCCAACTTATCTGCAAGAGAAACATTTTATTACATTATAAATACAATAGTATCTCTGGAAAATGCCCAGTCTGTATTTCTCCGTAAGATGACACTGTTTCACCCGTGCTCTTTTCTTTTTAAACTTTTTTATTACGAAGAAGTTTTTGTACCTTTTTCGTCAACGATGGGGACTTGTTAGTGGCCAGAGTGTCTCATAACATTTTTTTTTATTCTTAAAAATGGGTTTAGTTTTTAGTTCGCGAAAGTTGCGTCATTACAAAAAATGTTACCTCACTTGGATATGTCGTGTGAAAATAGCTTGTGGTTACAAGGGTATGTTCGACCTGCGCGTGTGGCCCGGAGTCGAGGGAAGCGAAGATACGCCTGGAAAGGCTCCGGACAAGGGGAAGGAACAAATGCAACGGCTCGCCAAACTTGCTAAGAAACATCGCAATGGACATATGCCTAAGGTGAGACCGGTTGTTTCACTGACTTAAATAGGACGAGGTTGCTTAACTGGATCGTTTTAACATGTATATTTTATTAGTCTTGTTTAGGTGATAATCTATGAACAAATATATGTCTATACGGAAAGAGAGGCTAGTAACAATAATAAAGAAAAAAATCCTATAAGCCTCTCTATTTAACCTAACTCATAAGACCTGAGGTTCCTGGACACTGTTCCATCGTTATAGAGTTCACACACTCATCTTGGCTTGCGTAATCCCCCACGATGTTTATTTGCCGCATGTACATCGGCTCTCGAACAAGCAATCCATAATTATATATGAATAGTACTTGACTGCAGTCGACCTTGAATTAAGGGTTCAAGGTTCCGATTATATGTGACTGGACCACGAGGCCGCTCTATGTATTTTAAGCGATACTAATCTGTATAATTTCTGACATCTAAAAAGAGCGAAGCTAGCGATCGGGCGAACAGCATGCTTTTCCCATCTTTTCTTTGCTTCAGACGGCATTATAAGATGCGGGTTCGATCCTTGATTTGGCAACAGTCGTAAAGCCACGTTAGAGACCATTATATTTGTTGGATTATACTATAATTGTTAAATGAGATATTGAAATCGCTACTCTGGCTCACTGACACTTTCTTGAGAATAAAATGGGGTGGCCAAATATGGATTTGTTAAGGATATAAACCAGCTAAGACTCCATGACGACTTGAATTCACTGGCACCCAAGATAGAAAGCAACAAAAGTCATATCATCAGGTCCCCTCCTAAAAAATCCCTATCGGACATTGAGATTTATCGATGCCATTGAAGCAAATATACCTCTATAATTAACGTCCTAAATTGCTAGTCCATAGTAAAATAAAAATTGTAGCAACCCGAACATCACATAGAGAGTCTTTTATGACAGGTCTTGACGACTTGATACAAAGTAATCCACACTTTTATCTCTTCATAAAAAAAAACATAATCAGCTGATAGAATTTGCATGGGGATGCCCTTTTTTATGCATTCCGCGTATTGATTCCCATTGAAATTAACTCTAGGATTTCCGGATACTTATTTTTATGACCAAGACAAGTGCGTGTAGCAAAAACTTACATTAAAAAATTCCAGGTGGACTGGTTGGATCGTCTAACGTTCCGTGAAATCGAGGTGATCAACGAGCGGGAAAAACGGTCATCTAACTACATGTACTTGATGGTAGAATTCCCCTCCGTGCAGATAGATGGCATTGATGTGAGTATAAGTCTTATCTTTAAAAAATCCCAAAGCGGGTAGCACTACAACAGCGATGCACATCGTTTGCAGCTACGATTCCAGAGCAGACCGATGCAACTACCAGAGTTTAGTACTCTTGGGCCCCGGGTTAGAACAGTTTATTGTTAGAGACAGTTTTTGAAACTGGTCAAATGTACGCCTAATACGGACAAACTGTTATATGTTCATATTACGTCAACTAGTTAGTCAACGTTTCAACTTTTTTATGAATATTTAAATATTATATTTATATTTAAACTTAAAAACTGCTGAACTGATTTCAAAAAATCTTTTAATATAGATTTTTTTATCTGGATATTTTCTGAAAAGGTGCCGCCGCTACGGTGCCGGTGTTCTATTTCGATCTTCAATCAACCACTCTTTGACCGAAACTACTTGCAATAACATCAATCAATATTGAATGAAATGTCACTTCGTATTTAGTTGTAAGCGTCTGATTGATAATTGACACATAAACTAGTAGTCTATGTCATAGAGGAAAAAGAGTTCAAAAATGCCTCATTCTATGTATGTCCAGTGGACTGAATTGACTATAATCTATACTGATATTATAAAGAGGAAATATTTGTATTTTTGTCTGGATGTTTGTAACGAATAAACTCAAAAACTGCTGGACGGATTTCGATATTTCTTTCATCATTAGAATGCTACAACAAATAAATCAATAAATATTTTACAACAACACACACATTGACTTAATCCCATGTTAAGTAGCTAAAGCACTTGTGTTATGGAATTCAGACAGCGAAATATACTTACTTAAATACATTTTTTTTCTTTTAAATACATACTTATATAAATAAAACACCCAGACGCATCTCATCACCTAAATACCTGTCAGCCGTGGGAATCGAACCCACGACCTTACGGAATAGAGGCAGACATGCTGACCACTACACCGACGGGCCCGTCAATGCATATTTTATCCCGAAATTCCTACGGGATCAAGAAAAAAAACATGGGTAACACCCACGCAGTATAGCAGTTTTTTTTCCTTAGCCTCTTATGGTGTCCCACTACTAAACTAGGCGTCCAACTATTTTCCACTGCACGTTCCTCTGCAAGCTTCCACCGGTCGCTCTCAGCTAGTAATATGTAAAATTATTTCTGCAGCACGCGGTGGTGTACTATGAACAGGATGGTGACGAGATGTACCAGTTCAAAGCGCAAGCCGAGATTGTCACAGTGCCGGACTATGAGATATTGCAGGTTAGTAATTACAAATGTAACCATTACTGAATAAATTAAACATTTAATTAACATTTGTGCCGTTACGAGGGACTAGCAAGTAACACCAGTATTTGTAAAGCTACCTCACATTATGTTTAATTTTTCTGTTTACGTAACGGTAACGTACCCTTTGTCATAAGTTAAAGATGTACAATATTAAATTAAGTTATTAATAAATCATTGTGTAATTAAGATGTTTAATGTCTACTTAGAAAGAGCGTCCAATCCTAACCCAGGTTATATGAGCTTACCATGGATGACCCACAACTTTGTCAGGAAACCGTATCTGAATAAACAAATGTTGACTTTTAAACATCATATAACTTTTGTTATTAAGGAGAGTGAAAACAAGAACGGCACATGCTACCCATGTCTATTTTCTCCTATTTACCCTTCTAAGAAATCTTGTTGTAATCTACATAATATATTTGTTTAATTCTATAACTGGTGTTCGATTACAAAACGACGAAGAGGAATTATTTCGATGAACTAATTTGTCGGATACAGCCTGTTTGACCGGTACGTAAATACTAGTACCTATTTAGTTAATATAATTAATTCAACTAGTCATTATATTCACTGAACCTGGTCAAGTGGAATTATTTTACAGTAGTGTTGTGTGGAGGATATTAAACAAAGTTTTTTTTTAACTTTTTTTTTATATTGTTAACATTTTTTCACAGTGTTATATGGTGATGGTTTAGGTGTTGCTGTTTCCATATTTATGTGCTATATAAAAATAATTTGTATGTCTATTGAAGTAAACCAGTTTACCAATAGTTTATTCTGTTTGTTTTAGCTCGGTACAACGATTTTATTTAAACTTTTTACCATCAACTGTTTTCTATCTTCCCCTGTCATTCTCATCTTCTCTTCTTTTTTCATAATTCACAAACACATATATTGTTTCTTGCTTGTATATAATATTGTTTTGTTGTTCTAAATATTCCTATAAGCAAACCATTTAACTGCCGGAACGGCAGTGGGGCAAGTGGGGTCGGGTCGACAAGTGACTAGTGTGACTACATACAAAGCCGCTAGCTACTGAGCAATGTCACCGTTGCTCTTTGCCCCGCGCGCTTGTCTTCACCCTGGCAAAGGTCTGAGAGTTAATTAATAAAAATCACACACTCAACAATCGTGCTCGTTGGGGAGGCCTTTGCCCAGCAGCAGGACAACAAAATAGGCTAAGAAAACAAAATACACGTTACCACCCATCCGTGCAGGAGAACCTAGTGGAAGCTAAGCAGCACCGTTTAGCGCGTTGTCTGCGTAGCGCGGCCCGGCGGCGCGACGCGAAGCCGACGGCGGCGGAGCGCGACCGCCTCGCCGCCATCTTGTGCGCGCCGCCGCGCCCGCCCGCCGCGCACGACCAGGACCTCGTCTGGAACTACAGGTGAGGGCTCTCTGGTGACGATGGAATGATTTGTTTGGAGTGAAGACGTGAACGTGCGTGACATGTACAATTTTTAAGCGACAAAAAAAGGAGTCTTATTCAATTCGACCGTGTATTATATGCTTTTTTATGTTTGTTTGCCGATAGCCCCGTCGTTTATGAACCGACTTTTATGATTGTTTATAAAAAAAAAACAACCGACCTCAACCAGTAAGAGTCGCCCGCACATAAGATTTTTTAAAGTTGTCGTTCATTTATCGGGTTTGCCATCATCTAACCTTGACTTCCCTATCATGGCACGACGAAGTTATCCGCGAGGGAACATTAAAATACATATCTACTGTCGAATTGAGACTTGTCCCTGAGAACAGCGCCCACCACCACCCAAGCTCTACCTACCTCTCGCGTACGGTGCATTCTATGGAAACCAGCTGCCTCTTTTAAGAGACTTCAAAAAATGTCCATCATTACGGTAACGGGCTCTCAACTGCCCTGTTTTCCTAAAATTGTTGTGCTGTAAAGCGTCGCATGCGTTCCAGCATATGGTCTGAGAAGTATCTTTTAACGCCTGAGTGCTGAAAATTAAATTTTCTGTATTTTCCTATTATAGAGCGTGACTTCAACAAAGCACGACGATTGGTAATAGACAAGTGCCCATTGCCCTGTAAATCGCATTCAGAACTTACATTAACTGACAAAATTATTGATATTTCAGATACTACTTGTCATCGCAGAAACGAGCGCTGACCAAGTTCCTGGAATGTGTCAATTGGAACCGTCCCGGTAAGTAATAAATAAAAAGTATTAAGTAGTATTATTATGGCGACACGGATTAAACAGAATTCCACCGTATTGTTGAACAGAATCTTTAGAAACGAGAATTTTCTATTGTCCCTATGTATGTAAATTGTAAGGAAGTATTTCTAAACATGGTGAAGGACAACATCGTGATAAAACCCGCGTACCATAAGGTATATGAACCCTATAACGGCGATGGGCTCACCTCCTGTCACGTTGGGTTAAATACTCTTGGTGAACCGTGGGCATTTGCTTAAGCAAATGCTTCTGCCTACCCCGTTTTGGGATTTAAAATTGAATTGTAATTGTTATGCGTGAATTTTATTTAACTTGCAATGTATGTAAGGATGTTCGGGTGGAATCTTGCGACCCGATTTTGAAGCAGATGTACTTAACCGATTGAGCTGAAATTTTGTATGTACCTTCGGTTTGGATGACAATGCATGGTGCACTATGTGACGTTTTTCAAAATTGTATTTCTAAACACACAGGCGAAGTACGTCAAGCATTGCACATGATGCGGGAGTGGGCGCCGATGGACGTGCAGGACGCATTGGAGCTTCTCACACCGAAATTCACACAGGCCGCTGTCAGGAAGTACTGTTTTTTATGCTTTACTAGCTGTATCGGTATGATGTACCTGTACTGAGTATAAGAGGACCCCGAGTAATGGTTTTAGAAGCATTGTTCGGCTCGTCAATATTAACAACTTTTACTATGGTAACAATGCGGGGAATTGAAAAAAAATATATATTTTACACTCAGTACGTTACTCAGTGTCATAATGTAACATTATATTGGTGAAATAATTAAAATCCGTGCAGTAGTCAGTCTTTTAAGGCGTCAAACTGTACTTATTTTTAAAACTCCCCAATGCTAAGCCGTCTGAAATATCTGTGCATCGGTAACGCAAGGGGAAACGCATTCCAGCAAAGTGCACAAGTATTTTCTTCGGCTAGTATACATTTTTCTCCACATAAACTTGGTTCTGCTTTGCTCATTTAATTTCTTCCAGATTTCATTCCAAATTTCTTATTCCCTTAATATTCTAATTTGTTGTATGTTTCTCTAGGTACGCAATATCAAGACTAAAGCAAGCGCCAGACGAAGATCTTCTCTTATATCTACTGCAGCTCGTGCAAGCGCTCAAGTATGAAGACTTCTCCGAGATACATGCAGGTAACGTCATTTTTAAACTGCCCTTGAAATAAGTACGTAAGTCGAGGACTTTTGACGAAAAACTGATTGATTGAGCACGGTAATCGATCGAACCTTGAGCCAGGAAATGTTGTTTCTATGAAGTATTGGAAATTATAGTGCAATTGATAAAGTCAGCCAGTTTGATCATGGTATAATTATCTGTTATTCATTCGTTTTATTATTTCAGGGTTATCAATACTTTTGTAAATCAAATGTCAATATCTGTGGATTTAGGTGTTCCAAAACAACATTTAAAAGTTCCGGACGTGTTTCGTTCAGTCAGTCTTTTTATAACATAAGCGTTACCTAAATGTTTGTGTTTTAACAGAATACGAGAAAGTGTCGGGGGGCAAGGAAACCCCGTACATGGACGCTGACGGTAAACTGGTGCAGAGCTCGCATCGTGGCAGCCAAACCAGCCTTATATCTAACACAGGTTGGATTTTTTCTGTAGTTTATTTTTACGTTAACATATCGATTTCCAGCCAAAAAGGCCCAAGCGACATTTTTGTCCAAAATGAGTTGAGTATGCAGTTTGGATCGTTTTTTTTTCTGCGTCGATTTGCCTAGGTTTCATACCTGTATGACGTAGTTTGATGTCGCTTACGCGGTAGAGATTATGTGTTTTTCTCCCAAAACATTGCTTTATTTAAACTTTAAGCCACTTTCCTGTAAAATTACTTCAATGTCGCTTAGACCTTTTTGGCGGGAAGCCATATTATTACCATTACCTTAACTTACGTTCATAATCCTTAATGGGGAGCAGAAACCCTTTGCAGACATGATACCTTCTAGGTATGTGGCCATCCGATGGCCCAGTAATCCCGGATGCCCAGATATCCCTTAGGGTCTAGATTTTCCTTTTTACGTTTTAGGCCAGAATAATGTATACGCTACTAGAAAACCCGGCGAACTCCGTTTCGCCACCAGATGGGTTCGTTTCGTTTACCCGCTTTTCTGTTGAATTTTTTCCTGAATTTTTTTTGCTATAAACCTCACGGAGCCCGAGACCTTTCCAACGAATGCAAAACCGTGGAAATCGGTTCGTGCGTTCTGGAGTTATAGCGTCAGGGAGGAAAACCCGACTATTTTTATATA
>SJJU01033232.1:0-14752 GCA_012932125.1 Conopomorpha cramerella | reverse complement strand
GATAGACCACTTTTTTGCCGACTTTACACTATTCTCCCTAAACCACCTGCCTCTCGGATAAGGTTATAAGTAGGTAGGAAGATTTGAACACCTACTTTGCGACTTTTTTCAACGGCCTTATCTTTGATCATCCTTTATTTCTAAATCTGTTCCTTCTACGATATTGACGACCACAATACAAAGACTTCGGGACTTTGGGTCCTAATAGCATCTGCAGTCATTTAACAGATGCTATTAGGACCATCAGTTTTCTGTACGCCAGCGATTATCGCAAGCCATTTATTCGCAGTAGTCCCTTTAACAGTTCCTTTCTGAAGGAAAATTTACACATTTTTTTTCGAAAAAGGAACTGATAAAGTAACAAGTGGGAATGAACCGCGCAAGCGTCCTTAGTTCCCTCGACTACTCAAAGAACGAGGGAAAAATTACTAATGTGATAAAAAAACGGAATTTAACTTATTTAAGGTATGGAATTTAAGCTACAAAGTAGGTAAATATTAATATTGGTGTTCGTGAAAGACATTTATCATTAACTATGATTCAATGGTTAGAAAATTATTGGATGCTTGTTGTTTATTCAAGTAATTTGATGGAAGTGTGGGCGGCCCGTGGGTTCATGTTTACATTGTGTTAATTACAATTCTGTTTGGTTACCTACGTGAAACGTACCGTGTAATAGGTAGAACTTAGTGTTTATTTGCATAACATCGATTGAGTGGCATACAATTACAAAGTGTTTTCGAAACAACAAGTCCTTAAACAAAATTAGATAAATTGAAGTTTTCACGAAAGATTTTTCGCATATAGTGGCATGCGGGTGGATTATAGATACATCTTAGAAACTCTATAATGATAAGCGTGTCAATTATATTACAGTGTAACCTGTTAACAACTATAGTAAACTTTATAAGTAACTTTGTTCTTTTGATAAGGCCTAGAAAGGAATCCAAAACGAGCTATCAGCATCAAATTGCTATGCCATGAAATTAAAAAAACGCGATGCTAAAAGGGTCTGTCTAATAGTAGGATATTAATGATATCAAAACACCGGAAAGAAACCCGAACACAACGACGACCGAATTATGGCAGTGATTGTGTCCCTTTCACATAATCAAGATTAGAGCAAGTCAAATATATATAAAATATAAAATACATGCCGCAGTCTGGTAGTATGTTTGCCATGTTACTTCGAGCGAGCTTTAACCGCAAAGACCACAGCTGTGGCGAAAGATAACAGCACCGTGGTAAAAGGGTTTATGAATTTTATGTCCATCTACCTACTCCTAGTAATAGTGTCTAGTAAGTATCGCCCTCATGTCTTGTTCATGTTTTTAAATCGCTTTAATCTAGATATAGAAATTCGCCACTTATTTGGTAACTGCATTTTGACAGACACTATTTTTAGTAGACTAGGGTAAAGAGAGACTAAATAATTTTTTCGTCTTAAATCACACGTGGACGTCCAGGGAAGGTTTAAAAGGTGTATTTGTTCCAATACTATGGCAAAACAAATGTTTGCCGAGACAGCTAGTAAGTAATATGAATTTCAATAATTTATATGGTAGGTTAAATTTTCTTGGCCGACCATACATAAGTACATACTAGTCAATAATATTGTCCAAAATCGCACGTGAACTATACAATAACAAGTCGAACGAACGAATCGAACGGTAGACCAAGATCGAGCATCTAATGTAGAAACTGAGTGAAAGGAACACGTTATAGGTACATGTAGTTGATCATAGTAAGAAACCTTCAATGCCGGCCAGGAAACGGAAGCTTTGACCTTCCTACAATAGTAGGACAAAGTAGTGGGAACAGACAGTTTCACTAAACCAGAGCCTATGATTTAAACTGTTTTCAGCGTAAATTATATTTATTGAAAGCGTATTAAGAGAATTTCTGCAGTACTTTATATATTTTTTTAAATATATTTTTCGGTGATGAGATAATTGTACAAAATATAGAAATCACAAAGTAATCAATAATCAAAAATATGTTTTTAATCAAATCGTCATACTAGAAATCATTAAGGAATTCATCAAACATCCAAATGTTATATTTGAGTATTGTCTATTTTTGCCGTCAACTAACCTGCAACAAGAAATCTCTGGTAACTAGACCATAATATACAAAACATAAGTTGTGCATCAAGTGCAACTGAAGTTTATTACACCTACCCATATTTAAATATGCTTGGATACAGGTAGTTACCTAGTATCTTTAAACCACTATGTTAAGACCGACACAAGTATAATGAAATGTTTGAATAAACAGACCATTTTTACAAATTATGCAGAGACGGTACATTGGTACTTACAAACGGATTTGCTAACCCAGTTTCGCTGGTGTTAATACTTGATTGTTGTAGCATGTGAAAAATAAAGTATTCATTTTTATGTTGAACCTTTTATCTAACAAGTTTCATTGAGAAATAGTCCAAATAGTTCTGTTCGGCAATTATTTTTCGATATTCTTGTTGTTTCCATCATTAGCCACGCTTGAGTTGCGATTCGTAGAATTAAAGTTTACGTTCGTGAGTCAGTTTAATACAATGATGAAGTGTTACTTAATGGTATGAAAGAATCTATCTCAAAGTTAGTTTTAAGAGTAAAAAAGTGGTCTTACTGCGTTCTTTTTGAAGTGATTCATGCAAGCTGTGAAAGTTGAACCAAATTAACCGATCTGACTCACCATTAATTTTTAGCGCTTTTACTATTTCTTTCTTGAGTATAAATTTTGAAATTTATAAGCTTTTACTTTACCATAACTTATTTTTTAAACCATTTTATAAAATAAAGATGAACGAAATGAACTCTTTGTGCACGTAGACCGACTTCATTCACGAGATTATTTATAAATAAATACTTTAAATTAATAAAAAGAAGTGGTCAAAAACTCAAAAGAAAGAGTAAAGGAACCTTATTACAATAAAAATCAGCGTTACAAATATTTTATTTTCGAGTAAGCATATTTCACCCATGTGTATCGTCAAAGTAGGTATACTGTATATAAATGACCCCGAGCATTGGTGTTAGAAACGTTGGGATTATTAAACATTTATATAATAATTTCCCCGTATTGTCACCATAGTAAAAGTTGTTCATATTAACGAGCCCAACAACGTTTCTAAGACCATCGCTCGGGGTCCTTTTACACGCAGTGTAATCTTTTAATCGTTAATAGTACTGATAGGTTCTGAAAAATAAACTCAATGCTCCAGCTTTCAATCTCGAACAGAAAACTTACCGATCGGAAGGCTAATGACACAAACCGCTCTTCATTTTGAAACTTTTCAAGAAATATTTTATCGCAACTTTACTCCCGGTCCCCGGACCATCCAATTTCCCGCTGTCGTTGTTGAAGTAAACAAACTGTAGCGGGTGTTGGTCTTCCCGATGGAAGCTTTTCGACTATAAATAAATCAATCTTCAAAGCAAACAGTAAGTGCTCTTCCCCGAGAGGTTTCAATCAAAACTGTTGACTTGACTTGTTAAGACCAAAGAAGTTTCCAATCGAACATGTCAACTGAAATTTTAAGGCATCTGCTATTTTTACTTTAATAATATATTTATAAATAGCTTTACCGCGCGGTATTGCTCGAGTGTTTATCCAGTCTCGTTGGAGTTTCGCTATAAAATGTAGCCTGTGGTTACTCAGGGATAATGTAGCATTAAAATCGAAGCCAATCCAGTAGTTTTGAGTTATTTCTTTACAAAAATGTTTTGTAATATAAGTATAGATATTATGTTAGTACCTACCTACTATTTTAAATAGATAAATATTACATCCCCGGAACGAAAAATGTTTTTATTGGCACGTAACGTCGAGCAAATAGCGAAGGTAAGCTGAACGCTTGTCTTTGGGTAATTTCGCCGCAATACCCCGTTTAAACTATTAATATAATAGAGGTGAATTCTTTAGATTCCATCTATCTTGCGCATATCATGAGTCCACCTTGCCTGAGGACGTCATACACTCGGTTTGCCACCACGACCTATATTTATTTATTTATAATATTCTTGATACAGACTTGTACTTTATTATTATTATAAGACCCGCCTTTACTGTTTCCATTAAGAAATGGGTCAAGACGTTTAATATGTAACAGTTAGGAAGAAGCACTCTCGAGGCCAAACCAAATGAAACAAACTATAAAGTGTGTTAACCTGAACTTCCTCTGTGTGTAGTCAACATACCACGGAGTATCATGTTTAAACTGAGACTTTGTTACACAGGACATGACAATGTGCGATTATACCTTGTGGACATCAGGCTCAGACTGTACATAAGACACTGTCAGTTCACTCAATTTTCAACTCTAGTACTGATATAATTTGAACTTAATTTAGAATAAATGTAGCAACTCTTCAAATCTTTGAAAGCTTAAATAATACGTTGGCTTTTACGACAAAGTAGCTGATTATTTTCGTGAGTGATTATTTAATAGTACAATGATTGAAAGGCCTTTGGGATTTTGGAGGGCTTTTGTCGGGTAAAGTAAACTTAGGATAAGAGGGTTGTTTAAAGAAACAAGAGGGCTGTTTAACTAAATTGAGAGTTCATAATCACGTTGGATTTAATACTCTTGCTAGAAGTGAGCATTAACTTAGCAAAAGCATACCTATCATATGCTTGTATGCACAAAAAAGTTTTACTATCAACTTATAACCTTTAAAACACAATGTATGTGTTTTAAAGTATCTTTAAGCAGATACTCGAACAAGTGCTTAATGTCAGCATAATGCAGGTGATGGAAAAGCCCTTTTAGGTCGAATTTTACCGCCTGTAACAGGGTACCATTATCCTACAGAGTCCATTTCAGCAAGTTAAATTCTCGAAACGAAAATAATTTTCGAGCTTTTCGTACAAAAATCACAATCAGCCGACTCAAAATTTATTCAAAGTTCCTTTGACACCTACTCAAATGTACCCAATAGGGTCTGAATTCGGCTTAAAAGCGTGTTGGTGTATATCACTGGCGTATATATGTAGCAAATACGTACCTAAGTATGACTGCCAACAAAGAATAAAACACCATTATTAAAGTTATCTAACTTTGGTCAAAAGTCCAGATGTTGCAAAGCGAAGGGAATCCAATTATCTGGGTAACGCCTTCCCGTGATGGAGCGCGCAACGGACATTTTGATTCCGCCTCCGGCCGCCATGTCCAGACACTGAATGTGCATGTTCAATCAAGGAAATGGACTCGATATTTGATCATAGATTTCTACGAGGTACTAACAATTGCAAGGGAGAAGTCGAAGATATTGCAAAATAATGTGTTGGCATCAGATTTCGAAGCACAATCATAAAGGTGAATTGAATTAAAAAAACGCAAGTCAAAATGTTCATATAAATCCTGGTCAGTCCTGGCATTAAATTAAAAAGCATCAAATGAAAGCCCTGGAGCTATCACTACAAATGACAAAAATTCTTTGCATTCAATTATAATAAAAATGTATGTCTGTCAAAAGGATATTTCCACAATTAGGTACAATTGATGCGATTGTAAAGTTAAAAACTTTTTTAAAGTTAGATGTCTTATTTCGAAAATAGTATGCTTATAAAGTAATTATTACTCACAAAACAGGATTGATGGCCTCGAGACAAATAAAAATTGAAGTATTACCTGAGAAAGAAAAATCATACACATTATTATATTTTACAAACATTAGATTGTAAATGTATGCAACAGAATAGCAAACTGCGTGCAAAATAACGCCGAGCAATGGCCTTACAAACGTTGTTGGGTTCGTCAATATGAACAACTTTTACTATGGCGAAAATGCGGGGAAACGCAAAAAATATGTTTTATCTCCATATAAAAATCGCAGGGTCCTTTTACACTCTATATATAAAGTACACCGGGCAGAATATTTCTGATTATTCATACCTCTAATTATATTCGTTTTTTTGTATGTCATTTAGGACGAAGTCTTTGCTAACTGCCACACAAAACTGTACAGTGGATTCCAAGAATCAAATACTTAACTAAACAAACTCCGCAGCTTTGCAATATCGTAAACATACTGCGGGTTTCGGCTCGATTACTATCAGAAGCTTGTTTTTTTTGTTACTTGATACATTTTTTAATACAATTAATGGCTTTTCATCCGCGGTTATCCGTAATAATTTAATTTTGTAAAGCTGCGAGTGTTTTTGTGTGTCAGATTTGTGATGGGACTGACGGGAATACAATAACCTTAGGGTAATAATATTCAAAAAGGGTTTTGTTATGAAAGATATTAACTTTTTCTCATTTATACCGTTTATGATGAGGTTTCCATACAACCCGGCCACTGATATAATGCTTTTGACACTTGACATTAAAATGGTCGACGTTACTTTGTAAAAGAGTTGAATTTGAATTTGGAAAAAAAGCTTATTTAAGTGAATGATGATGGTTTTTTAAAAGTAGGTACTTATTTTTAACCGATTTCAAAAAAGGAGGAGGTTCTCAGGTTGGTTCTTTTTTCTTTAAAGTTTTTTTTATTATCAAACAAAAACACTATACAATACACGCTTTATAAATGACTGACTTCAGACGCAGATCAATATTAGATACCTAATTGGATAACAGACGTGACTCATTGACATGTTAAGTCACCAGAAAACATGAAAAGACTACGCAAATGAAAATAACTTGCAAATAGCAAAACCACAAACCAGTACAACTTCGACATCCATTCTTTCAACATACCTAGTGACAATAATATAGCAATGACTACACAAGTCATGTCGTCTCCTTCGCAAGATTCCTGCGCAAAAGAGACAGAGATTCTCTCATAAAAGTTTCACAATGACACGCGAAAATGCACCTTCGCGACTGGTCGAGATATGCAGCAGCCGGAGTACCGTTGCACATCAATTTCACCCGGAGCCGGTGCTCGTATCTCTGGGACAGTAGACCGACCCGTTAGGTACTCTGGACAGATCGTACGCGGAGGCGCAGCGGCTAGCGTTCACGCTCCGATGACCAATTTACATTTCACAACATGTTAAATTACCCGCCGTGCCGATTCTGTCTTTTGCCACAATTTTGCTGGTCCGGATAATAAATGATACCTGTTATTAGCCGTATTAGTTTTATTTTCAATCAGTTTGACCAGTTTTTTGTGACTTTACATGTGCTACTTCTACTTAGGCAGAGTCAGCCAAGAATGTAACTAAAATATAACAACTATGTCTGTTTTATAATATTTTATAAGTCATTTTTGTAACACGGTACGGGAAGTAACATCAACTCTGATCGACCACTTTCTTGGGCCAACCGCACGTTACTAATGTGTTCTTCAAATACATAATCTCTCTACATAGGGCTATGTACTCATCCTGAAGACTTTTATTGTTTCTAGATCTGCTGTTCAATATTCGATGTAAATGTCGACCAAAGTGTGATGTTGACGAAATGATTGCACGTTCCAAGAACTGTTATCTAATGAAGTTAATTAACACCCTTAACATAATAACTTGTCCATGTAAGCCTCATTTGTCCAGTATGAAGAGCCCTATGAATCTGTCAGTCACACTAGGGATGGTACAAAGAGAGCTAGTGCTGGAAAATACTCTGAATGTTGAATGGGTTATGTCTATCGAAGCTGGATTTCAAATGTTTTTGGGTCGCTTTTTACACCGAGGAGATAAATATAAAAATTGTCGCGGTCCTATTAGACACGGATGATCTTTTACTCAGTGGCGTGCACTGGCTTTTACGACAAGGTAGGCAGTAATCCCCAAGGATTGACACCTATGTATAGGTAACTTGAACGAAACGAAATACCTACCTACCTTTCTACTCACCCACAAAACACAAGACCTTCGTTAGCCTATGTCGTGAGTACAACAAAAGAAGATCTAGCAATAACTCTATTATTAGGTCGGGTAGCCAAAATACTAAGGTAGGCAGTGTCTTTTTGCCTGTATGGTGTGCACGGCACTGCTTTTACTCCTGTGGATCTATGAATATGTGTCCTGTATTGTATAACTCAACGAAGCCGGACGTTTACCTCAACGTGTATGCATATAACTGACTATGCAATAGGTAGAACAAGCGACTGATCCGCTATTACTCTCTCACGGCGGTGACGGGACCTTCTCGCTCTGCTAAGCACGATGAGATCCGTGTACGGATTAAGCTGGGTGCACAACTAGTACCTACTTACTATACTACCAGAAGTTTTTGTAATTGCCTGGGATGTAGAGGTATGCTGTAGTTTTCCAGTATAAAGAGACCACGAGCAATGGTAGTTGAGTTGTTGGGATTGTTCTTTTAGTCGTTTCGGACTTCCAGCATTGTTGCCAGTAAAAGTTGTTCATATTGACGAGTGAACAAAGCTTCTAAGAGCTCGGGATCGACGTAGAGGCAGTACACCATAAATCCAAATTAAACTAGCGCCCAACCCGGGCTTCGTACCAGCGTGCATTACCTATAGATTATTATAATCCTTATTTATAAAACCTCATAAAAATGCGTACTTTTAAGGATCTAAGCATACATTGGGACAGGCAACGTCAAACTACTTTGTTGTTTATACTAGGTATGTAGTAATAACCGTCTTGCGAAACGTTCCAACATCGACAATGCAATTACTGGACTACTAATGTTCCACAATATTACACCAAAACACTTCTGCCAACCAGAGGAAGTCGGGACTTAACGTGGCCAAACCAATAATTGGCTCATTTGTGGCCTGTCATTCCGTCAAGTCACGAGCTCTCGTCATTGGGCGACGACGAGCAGAGTTATGCTTGAACTAGGATATGTATTGACAGAACAGTTTCACTATTATGCGGTGTTTAGTGGTTAGATATGAACTGTCAAATGAAATGAACTTATTGAAACTATCAAATGAACGTTGAATCTCCTACTTAGATAATGTCGAAAAATCTATTATCCGTACATGATATTACGAAGTGTCAAATCGTTCGTCGAATTTGTAAACAGACTGTATGTAGGTAGAACTTCTATATCATCGTAGTTGATGACTGAAGAATGACATTGTAATTTCTCCTCAGGGTAAAGGTCACCCAAGAAACAACTAGTGAGCGAAACGAGTTAAGGAATAGAAATTCAAGAGATACTTAACTTATGTTTCCAAAGTTTCTTCTCTCTTTTCCGAAACCAGTTTTTAATTAATTTCGTTTCGGCGAAAACGTTTTATAAATACAGAAAACAACTTAAGAATTGTGTACCTACTTAATAATTTTGCCCTCCTTTTCAACCGTTCAACCTTATTTTCATCCAGTTTTCCGAAAATAATATTTTACTAATTTTGTAAGTTACCAAAGAAGTAAAAAAGTACCAAGTAGGTAAATAATCAGTTATACAAACATATGAAAATACACAAAAGATGTCTTACATTAGTAAGTACAATTAGTTCTGAGATTAGCGCGTTCAACTAAACAAAAAGAACAACTCTTCAGCTTTATAACATTAGCATAATTATATTCCAGGAGTTTTCACGTAAGTTTTTAACGAAATTAAAAGTACACAGAAATGGTATCATGCTTCGTCAGTGCCAACAAACAAACATTTATTCCTACTATTTGCCATCATAATTTTAGTTACCGTACAGACGTATTGATTGCCATAGGCCGATGCTACACGGTGAATTTATTATTCATCGCAGGAAATACACACAGACAACAGATATAGATATACACGGCACCAATAAATAATGCATAAAAATGTTATATTTAACTATCACGTGTTAATTTCATTTCTATTTTAGTACTTTTAAATTTAAAGTTAGAAAGTAAATAGTCGAGACTGTAAAGAAAAAACACTTACTTTTTAAAGTAAAAAGAGGATTTTCAATATTTTCGCTGTTTTTGGATACGGCTAATTGGGATAACTGCCTGCTTAAGAACCTGTATCATTCGAGATCCCTCTACAGGTTTATATTAAATTATTCATAATATTAGGTACGTAAATTCACGTCCTTATTGAAAAAGAGACCATTACCAATGGGTCAAGCAGCAAGCCTCAAACCTATAACCTGTTGCAGACTCAAGTACCTAACCACTAGGCCACAAACGCACTAGTATTAAATAAATAATGAAAAAACGTCTTTGTCTGTAAATAAATCTTCTTTGTAAATTACTTTACATTTGAGAACATTGTATTTCGCATTTAACAAAGTGTCCCGACAAACAAACAGAAGCGCGAAACAGAATAGCTAATGCAAACAATCCTCTCGTACAATGTAAAGGGGTCACCAAATTAATTATTCAAGCTTACGTCGCCGGGATGATTGTGGAAAAAAAAGCACAAAAACGAAAAAAAGCTAACAAAGATGTTTTCCCGGCACGGCACCAGCTGCGCAGCGGGAAAATGTGGAAAAATAGCTAAAAACTTTTGTTAGCTAATTAAGAGCTTCCGCTGCCGTCGTTGAGCGAATCTATAATTGGTTTTTTGAGAGTAAAAACTGCAGCACCAATACTAAAGTGGCAATGCGAGTGCTTTTATAAAAGCTCTGGAAAACACTGAATTATTTTTTATAAATGCATACATTTTGCTATTATTTTTTGCTACACTGTCAAATGTTTTATATTTTTCTGACAGAAATACAGTGCTCGTATTATGAACACACAATAATTAATATACCTGCATATTGTGGCAATTATGTAAAATGTGAATGACTTATGTTTAATTACGAACATGAAATTATTTTAAATGTTTAAAACGGGTATTATAGCGCGAAGATTAATCAAAGACAAGCATTCAGCTTACCTTCGTTTAATATCATGTCAATGCGCGTTTCCTTAAAAAATGATGAAATTATTTATCGTTGACGTTAATTTAAAATTCAAAGAACGCATTTTTTTATCACTTTGAACAAGCATATCATTTAGGTAGGCTAAGTTTAACAGATATCAAATCAACAAAATTGTTCATTACACTGAAAAAGACCTATCTCTTTCCCAACTGTTTATCCACACCTTGCTTACTTCAAAACAATTGGAATGTTTTTAAATGTAGTTAGACACATTCCATGCACCTACCTAATTATGAAAAGATAAGGATCCAGGTGTACCCTGGTTCACACCCATCACGGTAAACAGTAATTGGATTTACTATTAAGATTAATGGCAAGACAGGAGAAAGTACAGTTTGTTTGATGAATGACGTTTAAGTTCTTGACTACATAAAAAGATAAGCTAGGTCAGTACGCAGTAACAGATTAACTAATTTACCCTGCAATTACTGCTAGTGGTGAGTCGTACTGGTATATTCTGGACGTCATCGCTGTCCTGGCTCTAACAAAGTATTTTCCAAAGTGCTCCGTAGTGTATGTGATGTAAGCCTTATGGTAATCGTAAAGAAAAAAAACCTACTTCAAACAATGCTAGTCGCCCGCTACGATGTTTTAAAGTTCCCTTCCATTTATCTAGTCATAAAACCCTGACTATCTTATATTGAAATATACTGTAAAAAAGGGACAGCTACAGATTTAATAACAGATTGTGACTAATGTGTTCCTTCCGGAAAAGAAGCGTTCTGTAGCAACAACGCTCTTGCGGTGAAATAAAACATCGGGAATAAACCCGCATACCACAAGATACGTGAAGTCTCTAACGGCGTTCGGTTGAATACTCTTCGTTAAATGTGGGTATTTTGCTTGGCAAGCGCCTCCATCTACTCGAGCTTTGCGATTAAAAGGCGTGAGTTTGCGAATGAATGTGGAGAAGACGGAGAAACATATACATAATGTAATTGATACAGTTAATATAATAGTATAGTATGATATAAAACCATTTAACATTTCAACTTTTTATTCAAAAATAAGTTATTGTTAACATTAGGTAACAAAACATGGATATCCGTTTGTTCGTAAATCTAATAATTACGGAATGACGTACGCCCTGTCACGTAAGGTTAAAATATGTTTGGTGAACCGTGGTGGGCATTTACTTAGCAAGTGTTTCTGCCTACCCCGCGTTGCGATTAAAAGGCGTGAAGTTTTTTTCAATTACGAATTAATTGTTTAGAAATATTTAAGACGCATATTATTCATTTGAGAACAATAATCGTCTTTCGTGATTTAAAAAGGACTGGCATTTTGTGTGTATTACGAAGCGTTATCTGTAGTCAAAGAACGAAATATAATTCT
Source organism: Conopomorpha cramerella (assembly GCA_012932125.1). NCBI lineage: Eukaryota > Metazoa > Arthropoda > Insecta > Lepidoptera > Gracillariidae > Conopomorpha > Conopomorpha cramerella. The sequence continues at coordinate 2,636 of SJJU01033232.1, read as the reverse complement.
CCGTTTTAGCTTTACAACGCTCAGCTTTAGACTAGGGTTCAAGCTTCTATTAGAAGTTAAGGCCGGTTTTCTTAAAAAAAGGTAAGTGAGGATAAAATAGCAGGGTGTAGGTACACTAAATAGTAAAATCTTATTTTGTTTTTTGCGGCGCACATTGGCAGTTATGCAAGCAATATACAGATCGGTCTTGGCCACATATTGTACAATTTATGTGAAATATTTATTAATTTATTATAATTAATTCAAAGGTTGTATTCAAGTCTTAGTAGATAGGACAAGACTGATGATAGGACATTGTAAGTTGCAATTGCATCTGCTCTCATTTCTTCATTGGACAGTATGGTGCAATAAGTAAAACAAGCTTGAACCCAAGGTTTTTATCCAATGTTTGACGTCAGCATTACGGAAGAACAAGAAAACAACTACAAATTAGATTCCAATTAAGAAGGCTATGTTATTTTCCCTTTATGTTTAAGTATCCCTTCTGCATTTTTTATTTCGGAGTATAGAATAAGAATGTGTCTAAAAAATAAGAATTAAATCGGGAGTGAACCCTATTAAAGACAGAAAAAGATCAATACTATTTCTTCCCACTCTTGTATTTCTTCCTTCCGTGATTAGTTTAATGTTAGGTATGCTTTTAGTGTGATATGTAATCTATCAAATGAAGACTCGGTTGGCTTAAATTGGATTAAAAACGATCTCTCTTAAATATTTAAAGTAAATAACTCTCACTCTCTTACTTCAAGCTCGCCTCAATATCCTTGTAACACAGTACAACAACACTATCTAACAACACACATAACATATACGATATATTTAATTGCTAACATGTCTGCGCGTACATTTTCGACCGTGACACATTACTTAATAGGAAAGGGGTAACGTAAGCGTAAAGTAACGTGCGCTGGAGCCTATCTTGATATTGCAACATTAACAAGTAGAGTACCGTCGCCCCACCTTACACAGAATAATAACAATTCTCGACTCTAATGCACTGTAATTACAATTGACGCGAGTGAAGACAAAATATCCAGTTATTATAAAAATACAAGTATAATAACCTATCAATTAACTCTATGTCTAATATACCCACATATATAATATATAATGTTTTACAGTGGGTATATATACATATATACATATACCCACTGTAAAACATTATAAGGACACACAAACAACAACACAGGTTGTCTTAAAGTGGTCGTCAGTATCCAATGTAATCTCTGTAATTAGTTATTTAAGGTTAATAAACGTTTTTCATTTTCAATACACACTTCACGCCTTTCAATTACACAGTGTGGTGGGCAGATGCACTTGCCAAGCAAACGCCCAAGCATTTTTAACCCAACGTGATAGGTGGTTAGCCCATCGCCGTTATAGGGTTCACACATTGTGGTATGCTGGATTTGTCACGTAGTTTTCCTTCACTGTTTGAGCGTTACATAGCATACTAGGCTATGAAAAATATATTTACACCTAGTACTGCAGGTGTTAAATTCAAAATATTATTATTTTATTTTCTATTAATAGGCGTGTAGGGTGTTAAATAAAGTAAGTAATGAACATTGAAACAACATTTAGTATTTAATGGGCAAGTGACTCTACGTCAATTTGGAAGTGGGGGAGGGAGGGGGGGGGGAGAAGAACTAACAAGAAACTGTTTGCTGAAAAACTGGCTACTATGTTTTAATACTAATAGTAGGTACAGAATTATAGTAGTACCCACAACCTCCCGATTGCAGGCCCAAGTGGTCGAGTACTACTGTGCCACATACGCTCTTTTATCATATTAATCGTTACACAATTGAAACATACCGGATTCATGAAGGTATTTCATGTTGTCCCGTGAAGCGTGGAGGGATTTGTAAACGATAACATCGTCTCGGGTCGTCTCGGCGATGACTGTGATTAGATGTCGAGATTACTAAACTATAAGCGACCTACGTATCAAACGATCTTTGTTCGGCCGCAGTCAGATTTTTAGTTTCGTTTTTTTTTATATTATCTAGAAAGTTTCTTTGTTTTGTAACACATACAAAGCTGTGAGTTAAAGTAACTTTTTATTTATCAATGCATTGTTTATATTTTTGTTAAAACACTATGCCGTATATGGAGTGCAGTTGCGTCCTTCGCAAAGAAAACGTAGCAGAACCTAGTGTGGGAACAGTAGGTTAAGTACCTAGTACCTACTTACTTGCTTAATTAATTCGACACATTTGGCGTATATAATGAAAGCAAGTTAAAAGTAAGCCCTTTAGTACCTAATACCTACACATACGAGTATAATAAAAATAACCGAATTCAACCAGTAAAGATTGCCGCCATTAAGGCTTTCTCATTGTCAGAACTGAACAAAAATTCAATGCGACCACACGTGAAACACCAACCAGCTTTCAAACAAAGAAATAAATAAATAAAAATAAATACACTTCACGCCTTTTAATCCCAAAGCGGGGTAGGCAGAGGCACTTCCTTAATAAGGAAATGCCCACGGTTCACCAAGCGTATTTAACCCAACGTGACGGGGGTGAGCCCATCGCCGTTATAGGGTTCACACACCTTGGTGGTGTGCGGGTTTCATCACGATGTTGTCCTTCACCGTACGAGCGTTGCATTGCGTACATAGGCCCTGA